>CAUYQG010138559.1:0-47459 GCA_963574415.1 Tarsius wallacei | reverse complement strand
AGTGCAGTGGCCGCTCCCGGCCACCGCAGCCTCGACCTGCTGGGCTCCGGCGATCCTTCCACTCAGCCTTCCAAGTAGCTGGAATTACAGGCGCGCGCTACCACGCCCGGCTAATTTTTTGATTTATTGTAGAGATGAGGTCTTGCTTGCCCAACGGGTCTCGAACCTGCGGGCTCAGGCAATCCACTCACCTCAGCCTCCCAAAGGCGCAGGATTACAGACTGAGCCACTGAGCCCGGCTTAAATTCTAAAATTTAATTATGATATATTTCATTTATAAAATTTCTCTTAGATTTCTCTTTTTTAATGACTTTACTTTTTAGAGCAGTTATAAGTTCACAGAAAAATTGACCACTATTTTTGTGGCATCTCACAAATTTTCATGTTTTGTTTTCATTTTTATTTAGTTACAAATATTTTTTCATTTATCTTGAGATTTCCTTTTAAACTCATGTTATTTAGACATATGTTTTTGACCCTCCATATAATTTGAGATTTTCAAGTGACCTTTCTAATATAGCTTGCTAGCATAATCTTATTATGGTCTGAGAATAGACATTGTATAATTTCTATACTTTAAAATTTGTTAACTCTGTTTTATGGTCTATAATGTGGTTTAACTTGGCAAATATTTTATGAGATCTTGAGAGAAACATGTATCTGCTGTTGTCTAATAAAGTAGTCTATAGATGACAACTCTATCCAGTTGATTGACGGTGTTTTTCAGTTCAACTGTGACCTTACTGATTTTCTACTTGCTACATCTCTTCATTTCTTATAGAGGGGGTTGTTGAAGTTTCCAAATATAGTAGTGGATTCATCTATGTATTCTTGCATGTCTATCAGTTTTATCCCACCTACTTTGATGCTCTGTTGTCCGGCACATATACATTAAGAATTGTCATGCCTCTTTGGAGAATTGACCCCTTTATTGTTATGTAATGCCCCTTTTTATTTCTGGTACATTTCCTTGCTTTAAAATCTGCTTTGTCTGAAATTAATATAGCTACTTCTACTTTCTTTTGATTAATGTTAACATGGAGTATTTGTCTTTATTTATTTTTAATCTATATGTGTCTTTATATTTACAGTGGAAATAGATGAATCCACTATTATATTTGGACATTTCAACAGCCTCCTCTTTAAGAAATGGAGAGATACAGCAGTAGGAATATATAGATGGGTTTTGCTTTTTATCCACTCTAACAATCTCTATCTTTTCATTTGTGCATTTATACCATCAATTTTCAAAGTGACTATGGATACAGTTGGATTAATATCAATCATATTTGCTACTGTTTTCTAATTGTTGTCTTTTCTTCTTTGTTCTTATTTTTGTCTTCCATTCTCTCTCCCTGTCTCTCTCTCTTTGCCTATCATGATTTTAATTGAGCATTTTTATATGACTCTATTTTCTCTCATTTCTTAGCCTGTCAGTTATGCTCCTCTTTTTATTTCTTTAAGCAGTTTCCCTACAGTTTGTAATACACATGTACAACAACTCTAAGCCCGCTTTCAAATAATACTATATTGTTTCACAGATAGTATAAGTACCATATAATAACAAATCTTAATTCCTCCTTCTCATCCCCTGTATCACTGCTGTCATTCAGTTCACTTATATATTACCATATATAAATACATAAGGTATATACATAAGTCTACATAACTGAATAAATTGTTGCTATTATTATTTTGAACAAAATGTTATCTGTTAGATCAATTAAGAATTCAGATAATTTCAAATGCTGCCTTCACTTATTACTTCTTAGATGCTGTTTTCTTTATGTAAATCTGAGCTTCTGACCTCTATTATTTCCTTTTTTAAATTTTTTTATTTTTTATTTTTTATTTTGAGTCAGAGTCTCACTCTGTTGCCCAGACTGCAGTGTAGAGGCACACTCCCAGCCACCGCAGCCTCGACCTGCTGGCCTCTGGCGATCCTTCCACCTCAGCCTTCCAAGTAGCTGGAACTACAGGCGTGCGCTACAATGCCTGGATAATTTCCTTTGGCATTTCTTACAAGAAAGTGTACTGACAACAAATTCTCTCCATATTTGAGAAATTTCTTCTCACTTTTGAAAGATATTTGCTGAGTGCAAAATTCTAGGTTGGTATTTTTTTCTCTCAAAACTTTAAATATTTTGCTCCAACCTCTTCTACCATTTGCCTGGTTTCTGAGAAGAGACATGTAATTCCTAACTTTGTTCTTCTATAGACAAGGTGTTTCTTCCCTCCCCATCTCCTACCCACTGGCTCTTTTGCAGGATTTTTTCCTTTCTTTTTGAATTTTCTGTGGTTTGAACATAATGCTTACATGTAGGGTTTTTGTTGTTTTGTTTTGCTTTTGTTTTTGTTTTCTTTTTTGATATTTGTTCTGCTCATTGTTCTCTGAGTTTCCTGGGTCTGTGGATGGTGTCTGCTATTAACTTGGGGAAGTTCTCAGCCTTTATTGTTTCAACATTTCTTTTCTTCCTTTCACTCTTCTTACTCCATCTGGTATTTCCATTACCTGTGTGATACTCCTTTTGTAGTTGTCCCATAATCTTGGATATTCTGTCCTATTCGGTTTGTTTTTTCTGAGTTCTTTGTTTTCTGTTTTTTTGTCTTTGCTTTTTTAATTTTGGAGGTTTCTACTGATATATCCTGAATACATTTTCTTCTACCATGCTCAATCTTCTAATAAGCTTATCAAAGGTATTTTTATTTTTGGTATACTTTTTAAAAATCTCTATCATTTATTTTGGTTCCTTCTTAGAATTTCCATCTCTCTACTTACATTGTCCAGCTGTTTTTTGCATGCTACTTACTTTATCCATTAGAACCCTTAGCCTATTCATCATAGTTATTTTAAATTTCCTGTCTGATAATGCCATCATATCTGCCAGATTTGGTTCTGATGCTTGCTCTTCAAACTGTGTTTTTTGCTTTTTAGTATGCCTTGTGATTTTTTTCTTCAAAGTCAAATAAGATGTACTGGTTAAAATAAACTGTTGTAAATAGGCTTTTAGTAATGTAAGGTGCAGGGGGAGGGAACAATGTTTTAGGGAGTCTCTGGTCTTGAACTTCACAAGTGGTTTTCAGGTTTTTTCTCCCCCACCCTTTGTGAGACAGGTCTTAATAGGCCCAGAACGTAGTCTATTAGGTTAGAGTTGGCTGAAATTGGGTATTTCCCTTCTTTCACATGGAATGGTAGAATGGACAGAAGTTTGGTATTTCTCTTCCCCAGATTAGTTAGGTTTTGGTAAAACTGTAGAAGACCAGGCTCTAGTTAACCAGTTTCTCTTAGTGGCAAATCTTAAGATGAACAGAACAGAGTACCTGGCATTTTTCAAAATGGTTCCTTTTTCCCTCTCCCTGCCAGAAGCATGAGGGGGGTTTTCTCTGATATTTTTTGTGAGAACTTGGTTAAGCTCCAGGAGGTAAGTCTAACACAAATGTGGAGGCCTGTTTATGACTGAGTTTGTCTGCAGTTTATAACTCTCATACTTGAGCAATTTGTAAGCTACAGTTCAGGTTTTCATTTCCTGGCACTGCTTCCCATGGAGGTTTCTGCTCTGGTATTTTGTGATTCTCTGTATCTGTCTGTCTATCTCTGTTTAAATTTAAAGCTGGGTTTCAGTTTTATAAATTATGTTCTATTTCTGGTTAGCAATAATTCCTAAACGTACCCCTTCAGCTATCCTATTTAAAGCCAGAATTTTTACTGGGGTCTCTCCTCCTTAGAGAACATGACACTTTAATTTTTCTCCCTATCTCACTCCCAGATCCATGAGACTGCCTAAAGCTTTTCTTAGTTTCTCAGCCTCTTGGTCACTTTCTACTTGGTTTCTCCTTCACTCTGCTTCTGTTACACTCATCTTCTTGGAATGTGGAGAGATGCTTATGAGTTGGCAAACACTTTGTGGCAAAAAGCTATGCCAGATATTTTGGCTCTCTTCTTGCTCAGATCTTAGCCTATAGGCTCTTTTTTTATTAGCTGTTCAATTGCTCCCAGTTTTTCTAGTTGTTTTGTTTCTGAGAAATGCATTAATGTATAATAACTTACACAATTGTAGGAGAAGCTGGGGAGCTTAGATCCTAAAGGAGGAAATTCAAAAATTAGAGAAAGGTCGCTAACTAGCTCTCCTGAAGCCAGGCACATCTAGCTGTGGGAGTTGCAATAGAGAAGAAAATTAGTCAAGAGGATTTTGGGTGGCTATTGCTCCTGGATCTGGTGGGGAACTTAGGATTATGATTGGTTAGGCCAGCCATTATGAAGAAGTGCCAGATGTAGTGGAGAAAAGAAAGGACAAGCTAGAAATTGCCAACACCTCTGTGTCTATCTCTCACCATATCTGGTCATGATAACCTTAAAAGTAGAATGGCATCTGCTTTACTTCTACCCTCCAAATCGCATATAAACTTCTCTTTCAGTCAGCTCTAACTGGAGCCATACAAGGAAGGGAACTTTGGTAAACATAATTCTAGCTTAGCCACACTGACATAGTACAAAACCACCAAAGGTATGATAAGCAATTTACTGAAAATGAAGCCAAAGGGCCAGTAAACATACTAGAAGATGCTAAACTTTACATTTATTCAGAAAAAAAATGCAGTTTGAAACCACAATGAGATACTATTTCTCATGTATCTGATTGGGTGAAAGTAAAGGTGTTAACGAGGATCATATATTTCTGGCAGAGTATAAACTGGTTCAGCCAGATTAAAGAAATTTAGAATATCAAATAAATTGAAGACATGTATAGATTTCAGCCCATTGATTTTACTGTTAGATATGAACTATTCGAAGATGTATACAAAAATAAGCTCAGCAAAATGTGCATAACAGCATTGGTTTTAATAGCTAAATAAATATACAAAAGAAAAATGTCTGTTAGTGGGACTCTAGATAACATTTATTTATTCATAAAATAAAAACCTATACAATACTTAAAATAAAAGAACTAAAGTTAAATGCATGAATATGAATAAACCTGTAAAACAATGCTGAAAAGGAAAGTTGCTAAAGCATATGTAGAATATAATAGCATTCCTATAATTTTTGAACATGCAAAATTACACTACACATATTTATGGAATTCACACATATGTATTAAAATATAGGTCAGGAGCAGTAGCTCAAGCCTGTAATCCCACCACTTTGGAAGGTTGAGGTGGGAGTTCAGCCTTTGTTTGAGCCCAGAATTCAAGACTAGCATAGGCAACATAACAAGATCTTGTCTTTACAAAATAAAAAAAATGGTGGACTTGATGATACAAGCCTGTACCTAGCTACTCAGAAGGCTGAAGTGGAAGGATCATCTGAGTCTGGGAGGTTAAGGCTGCAGTGAGCTGAGATCATGCTACTGCACTCCTGAACTCTAGCCTGGTAGACAGAATAAGATTCTAACTCAAAAAAATAAAAAATAAAATTTAAGAAAAAAAAAATATGGGGGGACCCAAACAAATGGAATTTATTTATAAAAATGTGTGTATTCATTCTTACATGTTAAAACCTATCACCTTCAAAGTGCTCTTTGATGCAATACACCTATCGAGACACTTTTTCCACTGCTCAAAACAGTTTTTGAATGTATCAATTTTGATGCCTTTTAATGCTTCTGCCGTTTTTTGTTTCATCTCTTCCAGATTGGCAAGAAGTTTCCTTTTGAGGACTTTTTTCATCTGGTGAAACAAAAAAATGTTGCTTGGGGCAAGAATAGGGAGGGGAGCACAGGGATCATGCAGTTTTTGGTCAAAAACTGCTGAACATTCAGTGAGTGTGGGCAGGTTGTTAGTGCTAATCATCCATCATAAAATGGACAAACGTGTTGAAGGAATATCCAAAACAATCTTAACTGAAGCCAAACACAGCCTCTCACAACAATGTAACTGATGTGGATGGGTTTCTAGAACACTTATCTAGCAGGGGAAGTCCATACTACAGGGGGCCCACCCTCCAAATGACAATTCCTGTATTTTTAGTTCCCCTCATATATGTATATACATATTTCAGAAGAGTGATATCAAATTTAGAAGAATGTAATAAAAAAGAGTTCACCTGAGGCTTTGATTATATTTGTAATTATTTATTTCTTATGTTTGGTGTTGTCTCTCAAATGTATTTCTTAACTGCTGAAAAACTAATTTAATTTTGCCAAGTATATTTTGTTTCATCTGCCCACAAAAGTAGTCAGTCATTCTCACCTACTCCACAGGCCACGGCATCTTTCAAACTTTAATTCTTCTTCCCATATATTCACAATTTTTTATCTCTTTTATCTAAAATTCACTATAGTTGGATTTTTTTCTTTATTTTTATTTTATTTTTTATACATATTTTATTTTAAAGATGTGGGGTACAATTCAGGATTAGGTATACAAATGGACATCATACAGGTAAAGTTTGGGCCTCCTTTTGGTCCTCACTTTGACTGATTTTAGATCAGGTACGCTTATTGATGTTGTGTACTGCCTCCTACCCCCACCTCAGCGGTATCCCACTACTGCCAATCTCTTTCTTATAGTATTAGTTGTTGGATGATTTTTAAGGCATAGTTAAGACTGAGCCCTATTTTTTAAAATTGGAAAATACCAGCTGCTTGTGACTTCATTATTAATTAAATTTGGTTTACTTGTGATATATTTGTCTCTACTTGGGTAGTGTATTTGAAATTGCTTTATATAAAAACAAAAGGGGCATTTACTCAAAATAATTTAGAGGATTTATACCTTATATTTAAAAACTGTGAATATTTACTGGAATTCTGAGTGGTGATTGGAAAGGCAGACCAGCCTGGCAGGGTTACTTCACTTGAGGGAATTAGTTAGGGAAGCAGGGGTTTGGAACAGAGGGAAGAACAGATGGAGGGGGTCCAAACTTAGAAAAAAATAATAGACTGGAAGAAAAGAATGAAAGAAGTTGGCAAGATGGCAGAATGTTGTGGACCATGTGAAATGGTCCTTCTCACAACACTTCAAATATTCAATAAGTTCACTAAGTCACAAAATGCTAATTGAGATTGAAATATTGAGGAAAAATGAAGGAGAGGATATTCACATCAGATTTTGACACGTGGACAGGAGCTCAGAGGCACAGAGAAACATGAGGAAACAAGGAAGGGCAAATCTTTTTAAGTAAGAGGGATGGGCAGATCACAACTCCCAGGCATCCTGCAAAGTAGGCAGGTCACCTTAGGGACAAACTTTACCCACTCAAAAAAATCATCTCACGTTAGCACTAAGGATTCGGGCGTCACCCTGAATTGCTATTTTCCTTACTCATAAGTTAAAGGCAAGGAAAGGCAAATCTTAGTGAGAACTCTGAACTACTGCTAGACCTACAAGTAGAAACCATGTCACATTTACTCAAATTTACAAAGGACAGGGGGCACCACTGTTGACAGTTTTATTACATTAAAATATACTGAAAACAGGCTGACATTTTCCTATTCCCTTTAATGCAATGTATAAAGTAAAATTAAAGTACAGTATGTGGTGTAAGAAGAGATAATTCGGAACAACCAGATTGGAATAATACATATAATAGTATGTATTCTGCTTAAGCTAAAAAAAAATTATAATGTGTTATTGGAGAAAAATGTGGATTAAAGACAAATTTAAATATTGATTTATTTTTATAGCTAGATATATACTGAAAATGGTTTCATGACTTTTGACAAATATGTTTTTGCTATGCTAATTAGGAAATATAGATATAATATTTAAGTAATTGCTAGTTGGGACAATAATCTGTAGATAAAGTATGTAATACTTTTGCAGATTTTTAACTAAATTTTTTATTCATTACATTAATAATATTTCAACATTAAGCATGTATGCTGATAATTTTTATCTAAACAATTATTAGACCTTCCCATATTCTTTTATACTAGTCAGTAAAAAAATACTCTATTTTAAATGTAAAGTGTTTGTTTTAGTTACAGAATAAGTGTCTTTGATTTAAAATACTGACCTGTACTATACTAAAAGTATGATTTTCTTTTTATTAAATAGCAAAATGTTCATAATTTTTATTTTTATACATAATATTTGTTCCTTTTTAAATTCTTGCTGGTACAAAAACTATCAGTGAGAGAAGGAGAGAATGTTGAACCTGAAATTTCTTGGCTTAATGAGGTTTTTTTGCTTTTGTTCTTTTTTTGCTAAGCAATGGAAATTTTTACCTTCGATCAAAAATGGACGGTAAAAGTTAGCACAAGCCACATTAGTGCTAGAATATAAAAGAGTGATCAAGGCTTTGTGATTCAAAACCACCACTAGGTAGTTTTGTAACATTGGATAAACTGCTTAACCTCTCCGTGCCTCAATTTTTTTATTTCTTACAGGAGACTAAAGCAATACTTCTCTCATAGGACTGTTTGGGTGACTGATGAGATCAGGTATTTACAACTCCTAACAAAATGTTTAACATATGCTGAGACTCAAAATTTGCTAATTCATATTATTATTCCTAAATAGTGTATGCTAAAAGTAGCCATCACAGAGGGTAATGCACAAGCACAGGCTATCACAACTTGTTCTAAAAAGGCAATCCGGATCCATGGAAATAGCACTGGACAAGGCCAGGCTGGCTTCCAGACTAACTACTTTGTGACTTGGTAAATCTAGCTTCTCCACATCTCACTTTATTCCTTCAAAAATGAGGGCTCAGATGAGAGGCTTTCTATAGTTCTAATCCAGTCCTAGCAGTAAGTGATTCAAGATCATTTCTAGAAGATACCTGTAGTATCAAGTAGAAATTTGTGGTCTTGCAGATTAAAGTGACTCTCAAAAGAGAAAAACAAGAAGCTGAAAAGAGTTTTTCCTGACAAATTCACCCAACAAAAAGAACTCAAAAATAAATTCTAATATGAATTTTAAAGATTAAACTATCCCAGTCTATTCATTCTTTTATTTCATCATTTATGTAAAATTAATTAATTATTATGTGTTGGGCATTATAAGAGATGTTAGAAACATAGAAATAAATATTTCCTGTCCACATATATAGCAGAATGGGTGTATAATTGTAGTTATTGTGAAAAGAATTATATCATGTGATATAGTGATATGAGTCATTTACACATGTCTAGATGAGGAACTAAGGAAAGAGGCACATGTCTAGACGAAGAATTCTATTTCTAGGTTGGGACAGGAAGATATACTGGTTTATCTTTTATAAAAGATTGTCTAGTTCTCAGTTTTCCTACTTTATAAAATGAGGATAATTTTAGTATCTGCCTCCTAGAATATTGTGAAGACTTAATATAATATAGGTAAAGTGGTTAGTGGATTCTCATTATATTAGATGGTATTTTTTTTTTCATTGAAAAGGGAAACAACATGTTTTAGAGATTAGGAGCTTGTTCTCTGAATAGAACATACCAGTTTTGAATATTAGCTTTGCAATTTACGATCTC
The DNA here is from genome assembly GCA_963574415.1 of Tarsius wallacei. NCBI lineage: Eukaryota > Metazoa > Chordata > Mammalia > Primates > Tarsiidae > Tarsius > Tarsius wallacei. The sequence goes on along the minus strand of CAUYQG010138559.1, from coordinate 38,055 downwards.
TGTGTCCTCAGGATATTTCTTAACCTTTCAGTATGTCTTCACTTTATAAGATGATAATTATAACTGTTCTTTGGCTTGTTAACATGATAAAATTTTAAATGTATGTAAAGTACATATCAAAGTATCAGTGCTAACAAATGTAGTTATTTTAAAATAAAGGATTAAAGATATCACAAGATATGACTTCACAAGCAACATGTATACATGTATCATATTATAATACATGTATCATATTACAGGGCATCTTAGGTCAGGTATCTTAGAGGTAGAGCCTAAGACAGGGATTCTTGTTCCAGTAATTTATTGGGGAGGTGCTCTCATAAGCAGCAGTGAGGGAAACAGGACATGGCAGAGGAACAAACTAACCAAGAATGTATTCTAAGTTGAAAACTAGTTTCAGTCTGTTCCCTTTGGGAAATTCCAATGGGCAAATTGTGCCACAGAGGTAGTTTCACCTAATGGCAAGTAGACCAGCCATTGTAATGCTGTGTTAGGAAACACAGAGAGGAAAGACAGTATCAGTCTGTCATTGGTTGACATCTTAAGGAAGGAAAAGAGTGACATAGCCCCCCTGAGGAAGAAGCTCCTGATTGGCCAATAGCCATTCTCTGGAGAAAGGGCAATGGTGAATTATTCAATGACATTTACAGCAACTGGGTGATAAGTACAGATGAGTAAAGGCAATTTCAGTGGGACACCAGTATCATATACTACACAGCAGGAGGTGAAGATATATGTGAAAACTATAGGTGTACTATTGCTAATGAAATTTGCTGTTTAATTTGACTCAGTTTCTTGGAAATCAAAGAAAATAGGGTTTAAAAGTTTTTCTTAACTTATAAAAAGTGTTATGTTGGATATCTTCTATGTGGTCCTCCAAAGCCATTTACATCTTCTCTGCTTTGCTCTGTGTTTCTGGAAGTCGAAATGTATGAACTGTATCAAGTATTCTCTTATCTGTGGCTTCTGTTTGGGTCAGGCCAAGGGGATCACTGGAAAGAGGAAGAACTCCATTCTCAGAGGATTTATGCATGCTGGTTGTGTGTCTGTTCTGAAGGCCACAGCACCTGCAGGCAGGCTGTTCCTCAAGACTTGGTAATTACTCCCTCTTATCATTTTAGGTGAAGGAATGGTAATCATGCTCTGCTGTTAATAGCTTCACCACAGAGCACTCACTGCCTACACCATTGTAAGGAGTCTTCTTATTAAGCTCTTTCCAAATTATTCATATTAAGTTTGATATGTTTCCAGAAGGGACCCTGACTAAAATGGGTAGTATATCATCTCATTACAAAAACGAGTACTCTTCTTACACTAAATTCTAGATATAATTAGTTGCATGGATACATTCTTACTTAAAATACATTGAATATAATAGACTGAATATGTGATATAGTCTTCATATGACTATTTCTTCTTTTTTTTCACTTTTATTTTAGATTCAGGGAGTAAAAGTGTATGTTTGTTACATGGACATATTATAGAGTGGTGGAGCTTGATTCTCAGGTGGCTCATTCCCCAGATAGTGAACATTGAACCCTAATTGTCCTTCCCACCTCCCCCTTATTGGTGTCCCCAGTGTCTATTATTTCCATCTTTGTGGCCATTTAGCTCCTGCATATAAGTGAGAATATCTCTTATCTGAGTCAGTTCACTTAGGATGGTGATGTCTAGGTCCTTCTTGCTACCAAGGACAAAATTTCATTCTTTTTATGACTGCATAGTATTCAATAGTATATACATACCACATTTTCTTTATTCAGTCAATCCTTGATGGATACTTAGGTTGGTTTCATGATTTTGCTATTGTGAATAGTGCTACAATGAACATATAAGTAGCTTTTTTATATATTGATTTTTTTTCCTTTGGGTTTATCCCCAGTAGTGGAATTGCTGGGTCAAATGGTAATTCAATTTTTAGTTCTTTGAGAAATCTCTGTACTGTTTTCCATAGAGGCTGAACTAGTTTACAATCCCACCAATGGTGGATGAGCTTTGCTTTTTCTCCATGACCATGACTTTCTAGCAGTAGCCATTTTGACTGGTGTGAGGTGATATCACATTATGGCTTTAATTTGTATTTTTCTCATGATTAGTGATGTTGAACATTTTTTTCTTGTTTTTTGGCTGCCTGTGTGTCTTCTTTTGAGAAGTGTCTATACATGTTCTTTACCCATTTTTTTGATGTGGTTATTTGGGCTTTTTTCATGTTGAATTGTTTGAGTTCCTTGTAGATTCTGGATATTAGCCTTTTTTTCTGAGGCATAATTTGCAAATATTTTCTCCCATCAGTAGATTTTTTTGTTCTCTCTGTTGAGTATGTCTTTTACTATGCAGAAGCTTTTTAGTTTAAGTCCCACTTGTCTATTTTTATTTTTGTTGCCATTGCTTTTGGGGTCTTCATCATACATTATTTGCCCAGGCCAATCATATGACTATTTCTTCTAGTAAACTCTCATAAACCTGAAACATAAATACTGAATTACAATTCCCTGAAGTTACTAATATAAAAAACTAAATAATATATTCCAGGAAATTAACATATTCACAGTAGCTTTATTATCTTATGCTGATATGCAAATGAGCATTGGCCTGCAGACTGAAAACCCGAGCCAAATCCAAGTCAGTTGATTCTTACCCAAGAGTACATGTGATTACCAAAATATATCAAACATACAGTTAAAGACAATTAAAAAATGTACAATACCTCTTACTCCTCAAAACTACTTGGTAATATTGACAGAAATTAAAGACCTAAATAAATGGAGAAATACAGACTGTTCATGGATTAGAAGATAATATTAATATTATAAATATGCCATTTTTCCCCTAAATTACCCTAAAAATAGAATGCAATTCTACTCAAAATTCTAGCTGACCTTTCTTTAAACAATTTTTTATTGACCTATCACAGTTGTACCTATTTTAGGGGAACATGTGATATTTTCTTACATATATACAATGTGTAATGTAATGACCAAGTCAAGGTAATTGGAATATCCTTCACTTTAAACGTTTATATTTTCTTGTGTTGACAGCAATACAATTCTTCTCTTCTAGTTGTTTTGAAACACACAAGTTATTGTTAACTATAATTTCCCTACTGTACTATCGAATACTAGAAATGATTCCTTCTATCTAATTGCATTTTTGTACCCAGTAGATTTTTTTTGTAAAGATGTGCAATCGAAATTCAAATAACCAAGGTAACTTTGAAGAAGAAAAAATTGGGAGAACCTGCTTTATTAAATATCAAAATAATTACAGAGCTACAGTAATAAGAAAAGAACAGTTAGATGAATAGAATAATGGATCACAATAGAGTGTTAAGAAACACACCTGCCTGTATATGAATACTTGATTTATGTTTAACATGGTTCTGCAGAACAGTGGCAAAAGGACAGTATTTTCATGAAATATATTACATTAATTGAATTTACATATAAAAAATAACCTTAACTACTACCTAACACGATAAATAAAAATCACCTCCAGGTGGTTGTAGAACTAAAGTTGCAATGAAAAAGAATAAAACATCTAGAAGATAATATAGAGAATATCTTTATAAATTTGGAGTAAACAAAGATTTCCTAAAACACACAATGTACTAACCATAGAAAAATGGTACTGACTATTGAATAATCCTACTACCTTAAAATTAAAAATTTCTTTGTATCAAAAGATGCTATTAAGAGAGCAAAAGCCAACTTAAAGAAGGAGAGACGATGAAAACAAACAAAAGGCAGGTATCCAAAATATGTAGAGAAGCTCTAAAAACCAGTAAGAAAAATAAGAGACCAATAGAAATATGGCAATAGACTTTTAAAAAGTCACCCACAAAAAGAACTATCAAAGTGTCCAATGCATATATGAAAGGGTGCTCAATATCATTACACATCTAGGAAATAGAAGGTAAAAACATGATTTTGGTAAGTGTGTAGTGGTAGGCCACCAGAATTTTCAAAATAAAAACAGGAAATCAAGTGTTAGTGGCAATACGAAACAACAAGAGCTTACTATTGCTGAGGAGTGGAGTGTAAATTGTTACAGCCACTTTTGAAAGGTTTCACAGTATTAATTCAAGTTAATCATCAACATACTTCATAATTCAGCAATTTCACTCCTAAGTGTATGCTCGAAAGAAACTCATGCACATGCATATCAAATTATAAGCTTAGTAACATTCAATGCAGTATTATTGATAATAGTCCAAAACTGGAAACAACTGATATGTTCATCCCCAATAAAATATTTAAATCAATGTACATAGATAGTAATACCATAGAGCTATGAAATGAAACAAATCAGAGCTGCACACAAAAAACATAAATGAGTTGAGTGAAAGAAAGCAGATACATCTTAACACTATTTGACTCCATTTATATAAACTTTAAATTAGCTAAAAGCCTTGAGAATGGTTACTTTCAGGAAGTTGGGAGGAATTAGTAATTGGGAGGTTTCCTAAGTGGTAAGTGGGTAACTATGGGCTGCTGGTAGTTATATTTCTTGATCTGTGTCTGTGAATGGTTACATAAGGTTGTGTTTACTTTGCCATAATTCATTAAACTCTACACTTAGAATTTTTGCACTTTTCTGTATACATGTTATACTTCAATAGCTTTTTTAAAAAAAGGTATACAAGTTCAAACATAGAAAATGATCACTAAAGTGGAGTCGCCAATTTTAAAGCTTTTGTGGTGGTAACTTGGACTAGAGGATTTTCTAGAAAATCAAATAAGTTTGACAATGTTCCTAATAAGTGACATGTGTACACATTTATGTACACATTCCCTTTACCAATAATACTTCAGTCTATTCCCTTTGTTACTTTAATGTGTCTATTCACAGATAAAAGAGAAAAGAAAGGAAAATGAAAATTTGAGACCACGCACTCTGTGTAAGGCACAATGAATGATAGGTGCTTTATATGTGTTTTTTTAAATCCTCAGAACAATACCATGTGTAGTTACTCTTATTCACAGTTTTCAATGTAAGAAATTGAAAATTATAAATGTTAAGCTACCTGTCTAAAGTCATATATCCAATGATACATGTCCAAGGATACACCTAATAAATGTCAGACTGATTCACATCACATTTTTTAACTCCATGGGCTATATACATTGGACATGAACCAGTGTGACATGGGAAAAAATCTGAACTTTACTGTCAGAAGACTGGCACTAATGCCCTTAACTCAGTCATCAACTATCTATTGAGCCCCAAGGCAAGATAGTTAACACCTTCGAGTCCCAGTTTTCTAATTTTTAAAAAGAAAACTAGAGACATTAGTGGTGTTCCTCCCAGATGCCCTATACCATCCAGAGCCTCCATCCCTCATCTGCTATAAGTATCAGTAATAATGTGCCTCTTCTCCACAGAATTGCCCCCAGAGTATTCGTTACACAGGAAACTGCATTTGCCCTTGGAGACAGAAGTACAAAAGACCAACCCCTTGCATTGAGGGAGTCCAACTCTGTGGTGCAGTCTGTGCACACAGTTTGTCTGTAGGATTAGACTGAAGTTAATGACCAGCTGAAACCACTTACCTGCTTAGCTTCTGTTTCCTGTCCTGTCCAGCTTCTCTCACTTCCCTTTCCCCTCAGGGGAATCTCTCAATAAATCATTGGAACAGAATTTCCGTCTCAATTTTTGCTTTTGGATAACCCAAGACAAAAAATATCCACTCTAGTATAATGAGAACAGAGTGAAACAAATGTATATATGAAATGTTTTGTTAATTGTAGAATACTTTTATAGTTTGATATTAACATTATACAAAATTATAAAGCAAGTACAGCTCATTGTTTTTATTCTTTTCCCCTGGAATGTCAAAAACTGCCACCTTTTGGTACCTAGTATACTTATGTTGTCTCTTCCCTCTCACATGTCAAAACAAGAAACTAGCTAATATTTTTCTATCTAGGTCACTAGGCCAGTTAGCCTAAATCTTGTGGTCTTTAGGTCATGAAGTGTTCAAAAGTCTGAAAAGCAAAAAAAAAAAAAAAAAGAAATGTTTGGTCAGCCTGTCTTGGTCATAGTGGGTGAGTCTAATATATTTTATTAATTTAGAGGTATTAAATGATTTTGCTTTAGCACCTTCAAAATAATTTTTAAAATAATATTTTCAGCTGTTAACTAAAGTTTTACACTGATTATTTAGTAATTAAGCATAGTTGTAATTTCCAGCAAATTGTACGTTGCATTTATGTGTTAAATGTTTTTCATCAAAATATTAGAACAGCAAATTTAACTTATTAATTTAGAGAAAATGTCTGCCAAAGAACCTCATTGGCAAAGCTAGTTCTTAATTGTGAAACCAATAATCTAAAGTAGATTTTCTTTGAGGAAAAAACAAACTCTGATGTTGTTTTCCAATTCCAATCAATAGGTAAATATGTGTCCTCACTATCATCTCACTTCTGAATTGCAGGAGATATATCAAGCCACAGGGACTTTTGCTATCAGTTTTTCACCTGGATAAGGAGAGGCACTTTCCTCTCTAATATTTCACTGATACATTCCTGGATTTACAGTCTTATGATGTTTCCTCAGCATCGGTTCTCAATTGTTTATTTGTTTGGGACTCTGGAGATTTTCACACACCCATTTCAAAGAGGGAGGGAAAGGCTCAGGATCTGTGAAGAGAAAGTGGTAGTGACCTTTTACCTCCAGGGCTATAGATTAGCCTCTGGGTCTCCATTCAGCTAGACTCCTGGAGATAAGGCACATCCAATGGTTTCATCCTAATCAGAGTTCACAGCTGAGAAATGTTGTTCCCTCTAATTTCTCTTATTATTTTAAAGACTATTTTAAAGATCAATTTTAGGTTCACTGTAAAATTGAGAGGAAGCTAGAGAGATATCCCATATACCTCCTACCCCTACACATGTATAACCTCTCTCACCCCCCCACCACCGTTATCAACATCCTCACAAAGTGGTACATCTGTTACAACTGATGAACCTACGCTAACGTATCACCACCCAATCTATATTTTACATCAGTGTTCACTCATGATGGTGTACATTGTGTAGATTTGGACAAATGTGTAATAACATGCACCCACCATTACTGTATCATACAGAGTATCTTCACAGCCCTAAAATTCCTTTGTGCTTCACTTGTTTATCTCTCCTTCCCCACTAACCTCTAGCGACCACGAATCTTTTCAGTGTCTTCATGCTTTTGCCTTTTCCAGAATGTCACATAGTTGGCTACGCTATGCAGCCTTTTCAAATTGGCTTCTTTCATTTAGTAATATGCACTTAAGTTTTCTTCATGTCTTTTCATGGCTTGATAGCTCATCTCTTCTTAGTGCTGAACAATAGTCTATTGTCTGGATGTACTACAGTTTATTTAGCCATTCACTCACTGAAGGAAACCTTGGTTGCTTCCAAGGTTTGGCAGTTATGAATAAATCCCTTTATTATTTACTGCTCTTTGGCTGCCCATCACTGGAATTCAAACCATCTTTAGCACAAAATGGTAATGAATGGAGCCATCATGCAGCTGAAACCTGGGCACATAGTGGAATCAGGAAATGGAATATCAGTAGTCTTTCTTCTTTCACCTCTGCTCTTTTCTGCATGTCTGATTCATATTTCTTTGTTTCTGTAGAATTCTCTTTTCTGCTTTCCTAGTCTGTATGGTTGAACAACATGGCTTCTAAAAGCTCCTTTGTATAGAAGGGGAACTTCCAAAAAACCCAGCGTTTAGGTATTAAAAATTGTGTATTTATTCTTACATGTTTAAACTTCAGTCATCCTCAAAGTTCTCTCTGTTCAATGCACTACAGCTATCGAGACACTTTTTCCACTGTTCGAAATGGTTTTTGAACTCGTCCATTTGGATGCCTTTTAATATTTCTGCTGGGTTTTTTGTTTTTTTTTCCCACCTCTTCCACACTGGCAAAATGTTTCCCTTTGCCAACGTTTGCAAACATTTTTTCACCCAGGGAAACAAAAGATAACTTGCCATGGGTGAGATTTGGTAAATAGGGAAGGTGGGGCACAGGTTTCAGGCTGTTTTGGGGTCAAAAAAACTGCTAAACATTCAGTGCAGAGTGGGTAGGTGTTTTGTGATTGTGAAAGAGCCAGTCACCAGTTTGCCACAAATGGGTATATTTCTTCCACAAATTGTGACACAACCTCCTCAAAACTTTCCGATAAAAATCAATAATGGGAAAAGAAGGCATCATATGCCCAGTCTTGATCCATGGAACTATCATCTTCAGATGAGATCAGGTAGAATCATGTAAATGAGTCATGTTTAAAATGAAGCTTCTAAGCCGGGCTCGGTGGCTCAGCCTGTAATCCCGCGCTTTGGGAGGCTGAGGTGAGTGGATTGCCTGAGCCCGTGGGTTCGAGACCCGCCTGGGTGACTTGGCGAGACCTCATCTCTACGATAAATCAAAAAAAATTAGCCGGGGGTGGTAGCGCGCGCCTGTCGTCGTTCCAGCTACTTGGAAGGCTGAGGCGGAAGGATTGCTGGAGCCCAGCAGGTCGAGGCTGTGGTGGCCGGAAGCGGCCACTGCACCCCAGTCTGGTGACAGAGTGAGACTCCAACTCAAAAAATAAATAAAATAAATAAATAAATAAATAAATAAAATAAAATAAAATGAGGCTTCTAAACTGACAAAATATCCAGGGTACACCTAACACCTTTCTAGGCTGGCCAAGGTACTTACCACAAACACCTGGGACAGATTTCAGTTCTCAGATGAGTCAATTAATTTCCTGTTTTAGAAATATTTTCACTTAGGTCTAACCATCAATGGATTAAATTCTATATTTGGTGACTGAAGAATTTCAGGTGATAGAAAGGACATTATTTGGGGACTAGAAATGGGGAAGGAGAGAGGTCATCTGCCCATGATATCCATCATACTTATTCATTCCTAGGATGGTAATTCCATTGTGGAGGTAGAAGGAGAGTAATATGAAATGAGACGAGAAGATGATTTTGTATCCTCACTGCAGCCTTCAGTGAGATGATCTGGTTGTTTTTCTTGCACTATCCTTCTTTTCAAGCAGTTTCAATCCTATGACTAGCATGTGCTCTCAGTGTTCCACCCAGAACCTCTCTGAACTTTTTTCATTTTCATACACAAGAGTTCCCTGTGTGCTTTCTCCTGCATCTCTGTCCTCAGACTTTCCAGACCTTTGCCTGAATGTTGAGAGACCAGAAAGTGGCTAGGAATTTATGTCTCCCTCAGGCAGTCTTTACCCATGCCTGGTGGGTACAGATACTCAGTTTTGTGGCCCCTGTTGGTGATAGCTCAGAGGTATGACTTGTAAGTCTCCAGAGGTACCCCTTACCGCTGTAGGATTGAGCTAAAATTACTGTCTGTGGGTCTTTGCTTGACATTTCACCCTTGGCTTTCTTCCCTTTTTTAAAAAATCACTTTTCTTCCTTCCTGGTTTTTCCTTGAAATATTCTTTAATAAATCATTTTATATCAATCTGTATCTTAGGGTCTACATCTAGGGACTCCAACCTTGGATAGTTGACTATCCATCATAATTACTTCAGAAGTAGATATACTTTGGAGAACAGACATTCTTAGTCCAGGTCAAAAATGAGAAGGAAAAAAAAGTAAATTTTTACTCTAGAGAATTAAATCAAGAGCTTTATCTTTTAATAAATATGTGATATGTTTTGTGTGCGTGTGTGCATGCATGCTACAGTCATTCCAGAACTATCTTGACATGTGAAACAGATATAAGACACATACCCTAGCCACTACTTGTTAAACAGTAGCATAGAGGTCCCACAGGGTTAGGTGGGTTATTTAGAAATGCTGACTAGCATTATTACCATTTATAATCACATACTTCTGCCCCCTTGAAGTTAGGTGTGGTCAAATTATGAGTTCAGGCCCATGAAATGGTGTTGCCATTCATGAGTTGTCATGTCACTCCCAGGCAGAAGCATTTGATTACTGGATCTTACTCCTCCAGCCCACTCCATCCCTGCTAGGTGACTGTGGAAGCATGTGTTGATATTTGTGCTATCTTATTGTAGCAGGCTGGAATGCTGAGTCAGCACATGGAGGGTGGCTGTCCTGGTGGGTTGTCCAGATCTGCAGAGAACTTCAAACTTTTATAAGGTACTGAGATTTTCCATTTTTACTGCCGCATAGCCTGTAACCTTCCTGATGGTGACATGGAAATAGGCATAGAGATATTCAATTAACAGTTCTAAAACTTACCAAGACTCCCTAGTCAGAGTCTTGCTGTCTACACTGATTTTATTTTGTTCATTTTTGGCATTGAGTATTCTATAGACACCATTGGGATGGGCAGGTGTGGGAGCAGAATAAAAATAAAGAAAAGGGTTTCCACAAGTACTAGAATCAGAAAGTGTCAACTTGGAAAGGGCATGGAATGGAGTAACAATCTTAGTTGCTCTCTTAAGGGTGATTTTGGTTATAAAGAATCTAACACCTAAACCAGCTCTAGAAAACAGAGCTTATTGTAAGGATTTTGCAGGATCTTACATATCTAAGAAAAATTTAAAGAATTAGGCTTTAGGAAGGATAAAAAGGAGCACATATTTTTGGAATTACTCATTTTCTGTTCTCTCCATCCCTGCTGAATCTGATGTGTCACAAATGGCATCTGTTTACACACCTTGTACAAGAATAATGACTCATGGTCATCTCAGCCTTAGTCTGCAGTACCTTCCATTCAAACAACCACTACCAACTTACTCTGAATTTTAAGGTCAAGTTCTTCATAGGGGGCATCTGATTAGTCTGGTTTCTTTTGAAAATTAGGTTAGGGCAGTTAAAAGGTCACTGGCCCCTAGCTGTCCTCTAGTAAATGTTCACCCATCCTCATCCAATCCTTTTATAGCAGTGGTTAAACCTATGACTGATGATCACTTGCTGGTGAGGTGACTGAGGTATCTTGCCTAAAACAGGGAAATAGGCAGGACAGGTACCCTAAAATATATCTAACACAATTTCCCCAACTGGCTAGATTTCTCTGGGCTGGGCATCATGAACACCCTGAAACAGAGAAGGGAACTCTTCTTAGGGACTGTCTCTAAAATACCATAATCTAAACCCTGCCCACTTCCTCCCTGAAAATTGCTGTTATCTGGCCTAACTTATCACCAGGGAATAGCTTAGATGTTGCACACAATAGAACACTTTGTGTATCTGGAGAAAGAAGAAATATGAGTAATACTGTACTCTCCCTTAGATTTATACGTAATTATTCTCACAATGGGGATGTGTGAGAGACACACCCCATGCTAAAAACTAAACTCCCGAATTTCCATTCCATTTCTCATCTTCAAGGCCCAATTCATTGTCTTTACTCTACGAAAGTTGCTTTTGTAACTTAAAAAACCTAAGAACGAAATTTTATTTTTTCCAATGAATCTTTTGAAATGCTTATTTCAACTATGGAGAAGATTCCTAGACTAGCATTATAATCAATGATTTGTTTTTTCAATAAGTATTAAGTATGTGGTAGACATGTTACAGGCACTGGAGACTCAGATGGAAACAAAGCGAGGTGCCTGCTCTCAAGGTTCATAACATTTAACTAGAGGATAGAAGAGAGACAAACAAATATGTCAAATATAGCACACGCACACACACACAATGTCAATTTGTTATAGCTACTAAAAAGGAACTGAATCCATATAAAAAGGCAGAGAGTGATGTGGTGCTGTTTTAGTTAGATATACAAGACTGCTTTGTCAAGATCATCAATAAATCTTGTCTTTTGTCAAAACCAACTGTCCATTCTCAGTTTTCATTTTATTCATCCAATCAGCAATGTTGCCACAATTCATTTGCTTGACTGCAGAGACATTACCTTTCTAACCAGAAGCTGTTTTTTTTCAGTTGGTTTTGCAGGTCCCTCCTTTTCTTCCTACCCTCTAACTGAAATGAAGTACTACTCAGCCCAAGATTTCCAATTTTATCCACCAGCTTTGAGAGGCTCTCTTCTTTTTAAGTTCAGACTCATATACACAACTGCTTAAATGCCATTTCACCTTCCTGTGTAATATGCACCTCAGAGTTAACTTATCTAAAGAAAATTTTAGACCTTCTCCACAAAATATTCTGTTCAATTCTAATTTTCCCTTTTTTCATATATGATAACTCCTACCTTCAATTTTCCCAGACCCCAAACCTTGTATTCTTCTTGACTCTTTTAAAAAATTTTCTCACATCCCAGCTCCAACCCATCAGCAACTCCTGTTAGTCCTTTTAAAATATCTTTGGAACTGGATGCTTTTCACCATCATCTTCTAAACTATATAATCTAAACCACCTTATTTCTAGCTTGGATTAGTCAGTAGTCTCTTCCTTAGTCTTCCCATGTATATTCCTTCTCCCTTCCCACCATTACATCCAGAGTCCACCAGCCTTGAGAGGCTGTTACAAAAGAATGATTGTTTTCTTTAAACTTAAGTCATATATCACTTTCCTAATACAATTTCTCTCATTTCATTCAGAATAAAATTCAGAGTCTTTCCTATTACCTATAAAGTCTGATATAATCTGCCTTACATGATCTCCCTGACCTTATCTTGTAGCATTCTTTCTAGTACATTCTGCTCCAGTTCCACTGGTTTCTTTAACAGTTCGTAAAAAATGTCAACTACACTCTTACTGTGGGACCTTTGCATATACATTTCATTGTGCTGGGAACTCTCTTGTTCCACATAGCAGCATACATATATCCTTGATCTCATTTGAATCTCTGTTCAAAATCAGCTCCTCAGAGAGATCTTCCCAGTACAATCTACAATGACAAGTACAGGTGTCTCTTGGTATTGTGGGATTTGGTTCCAGCATTTCCCAAGGATACCAAAATCCACAGATACTCAGATCCAATCCCTGATATAAAAGTGTAGTATTTGCTTACAACCTATACATACCTCCTTGTATACTTTAAAGCATACCTATATTACTTACAATATCTAATGCAATTTAAATGTTAAGTAAATGATTTAATATTGTATTGTTTAGAAAATGATAAAAAGAAAAAAGTCTGTACATGTTTAGTAGATGCAGTTTTTCTCCCCAGTATTTTAAATTCAATGTTGGTTGAATACATGGATACAGACCCCATGGATATAGAAGGCTCATTGAAGTATCCTTTTCCCCATCACTTCTTTCAATGCCCTTACCATTGTGCATTATGGTTAGGGTTATCACTTAGTACATTTGACATGTGTGTATATGTGTAATTGTTATTAATTGTTCTTTTCCATTTTTTGTCTCTCCTTGCTAGAATGTAAATTTTATGAAGGCAGAGATTTTTTACTTTCTTTCATGTTATATTCCCAGTGCCTGATATGTATAGGTGTTCAATAAATGCCTAATGAACATATGTCTTCCACTGGCCATAAATACTAGCAAAAATAAAACCTCTCTAATTGGGAGCAAATGGAAAGATGGCTAGTTTGAGCACAAGATTCATCTTAATAGTAGAATATTTACTTGCAAATTCATGAATTTTTAATCATTAATGGATAAAATCTGCTTCCAGTAAAGGTATATCTCTGATGAGTGAAACTCATTTCTAATTACATTATTGGTTTTGCATGTGCAAATGTGCTTTTAAAGACCTTGACAAATGTTTTTTCTGAATTGCTTTACCAGGTCTCCAACAAGTTGGCTGTCCCTATAGTTTGATTTGTAAGCTTTTTGCTGTTATTGTTGAACTGTTCTCAAGGCACTTAAAATGTAAACTTCAGCTCACTTTAGGTCAAATATTTTAAAAATTTGTGCTTAAAAAAGCCAGAACACATAATGTTTTCAGCATGTACATTCAAAAAATTTTCAATATAATAGCACATATATAGCTATTTTAAATGTAAAATGTATGACTTGGCACTGTAAGTCTAGTCATAATTTCAAAATCAGTAATGAAATTAGAATTCAAATATCTAAGGGAAAGGACAAATAATATTTTTCTCCAGTAAGCATGTGTATGTGCAAGTATGCATTTAAAAAATCTTTTTGGTCATATTGAAATTTCCCTAAGAGTAGGAACCATGGTACTTAGCTGAGTACCTTATATCATGAATACCAACACATGTTAAAAATTCATTCAACAAAGAGAACCTACTCTGTGTGACCAGAACTTGGATATGAAACCAAGATACAAATATACATAAGTATGAATATTTAAAAATTAAACACAAATGAATAGCAATTACAGATAATCTTGCCAAACTTTATGTAAAATATCTCTCTCCATATTATACTTAGCATATAATTCCATAAATTATAGTTTAATCTCTGATGGAAAAATTAAAGTTATCCCTGAACATATTTTGTTCAAAAATATTTAATGTTCTTTGAGAAATAACTTTTCTAAATGGGTAAAACTGCCTTCAGGGGGAAAAAAAAAGCCTCAACAAAATTTCAAAAAACAAAAAATATCCCTTTTTGTTCGGACCTGAAATGAAATCCATCCAGAATAATTTATTTCAAAGAATCACTATGGGAACAGAGTAGAACTAGACACTGTTAGAAGGGAATGTCACAGGAATTAGCTTTAAGATGATAAATCAAACTCTTGTATACTTTCATGGCCCTACCAGGATTGGCTGGCTACTTTGCAGGTTGTTCAATCAACTCTAGTGAGAATAGGTCAAACATAATGCTGTCTACCATCAACTACTCAGAACAAAGTGCGTGCCTCAGAAGAGTCATAATCAGAAGTTATTCAACTGGTAATGTCCAAGTGATGATAAATTCATCCAAGAACCAAAGGAAAGTCCAAAACTTCAAAAGCAGGCTATTTTCAAAACAGGACATAAAGTACAATATCTTTTATTTATTTTCTTTTTTAAAAAAAAAGCTTCTGATCTAGCAGAGCATTTAATAGCAATCTAAAATGTTTTTCGTTTACAATGATTTGCACCAATGGAAGTAAGCTCTGTGGAGCACTTAAATACACAGATGACTCCAAATCCACATTTTCTTATCACCCCACATATTTATCTCCATAATTAGCTTTTATGAAGCTAACAGTAAATTAGTTTGTGTTCACCAATAGGAAGAGGAAGCAGCACGTACACTTAAGTGTTTGCAAAGATAATAATGTATACAGTTCTCATATAACAAGATTTTGAGATCCTTGAATGAATTAAATCTCTGAATCCTTCTTTACTCCATAAATTTTATGCATCATCTAGCACAGTGCCTTGCACAGAACAGGTGTTTAAAACACACTGGTAAATGAATAATTCATTTATAGTTAGTTAAGGGTTGATGCTCATGTATTAAAATAAATTAGAATATTTTTAGTAGTAGTTATCTTGTATAACATTTAAACAATAGTTCTGGATTTTACTAGGATTTTACTTTGGACAAATCTAATGAGTTAGTTTTGCATATTCATTTGGTTATACTAGCTACTCTAGCAAACATTTCACCACATTTTAATGGAATAACACAATAAATGTTTGGGTGAAACCTAATGCAGATTTTCTTAGCAGGTGACAGCATTCCTCTATGTGATAACTAAGGGACTCATCTCTTTCTTCCTAGTACTCTGCCTGTTCCTAGGCCTTAAGATCCCCTGCATTTAGCTAAGGGAAGGGAGCCTACAAACTGGAAAATACATATGTGTGGCCTAACTACTTTGGCCAGTGAGTGACCAAACACCTCAACCCACAGTCCACTGGCTAGAACTGGTCACGTGGACCTACTTAGATGAAAGCAGGGTCAGGCTGGGAAATTGAATCCCTTGCTGGGCACATACTTCCCAGCAATAATTACACTAAGAAAGGAACTTGTTGGTAGACAACAAGTTGTCTTTTGCAACTCTTTCTTTTTTCCTTTTATATTTTCTTGATTAGCAGAGGACACTGTCAAAGTCAATGGCATCCAGGAATTGAAGTGACTCCTTGAAAATGTAAATTCCAAGTATAAGGTAATCTTATGCAAGTGGTAATATAATAAAAAATTGTTTGGGCAGCCTAACAGGATAAAAAAAAAAAGAATGAGAGTAGCAGATAGTAGGACATCTGAAAGAATCTGTGAACTAAAAAGATGATTTGGCTATCTACTTCAGTGGGCCAGGTGTTAGAACACAACTTATCCCTAGTTAATATGCTGCTGTCTAGTTTTCCTTAGAGTGGAGTTCAGTTTTATTTAAGAAGTGACTGTGTTGCAACAGTTATGGAATCATACACAGGCATTAAAAGGTTCTGTTGATAATGAGATGTGTTGTAAAGTGATTATGATTCATAACTTTTTTTTTTCCCATACATACCTCAGCTAGGAGGTGTCCTGGTTTTGTAGCGGACTAAAGGGTGTGTCAGAAAGGTGTGCCTTTATTTTCTATCTGTATCATAAAAATTTTTCTAAGGTGCTGACATTTTAAGCCTTCTGATGTTGGTTCAAAGATGTTTATCCTATACCTGGTGAAAAGTTAGTGCAAATAACAATGGGAACTTCATCTATTTGCAACATGTCAGAGACAACGTCTTGGCTTTGGAAATGAGCATCCCTGGACACGGTTTCCTGATCTTTCCTGAAGCAGGCCATCTTCACCCACAGATCTTGGCATCCCTTCCTTGCTATGTGCCATGTGGCTGAGGACCAGCTTCCCAAATCTGCCTCAGCAACTAGCTCTGCCTGTGTGCAGGCATCTGTTTTCAACAATCTCTTTCTGAGGAGATTACTGAGACCTCTCAGAGCTTATAATTTTATGTTCTCTGAAACTTCTACTGCACTCTAGACTTTATTGAGGGCAAGGACAATTTTCAAATACCGCCCCCCCCCAAGTTACCCACCACTGTTGCTGGCATGTAAATACAAGGAGCACAGTATATATTTACTGAATGGTCTGCCTAATCACTACACAGTCTCTTGATGTTGTAAATTCGGCAGCAGAATCTTGGGGCTTGTGCCTGAGGGACAGACCTTACCTCTGCTCCTTTTGCTATAAGGCCTTCTATCAAGTGTTCCTATTCCTTGCAGGCCACAACACTCAAGTCACGATCCAGTAAAATTAATCTGTTACTAAACGTACATTTCGAATTTGGGCGTTAATTTAATCCCTGTCCCCAAAACACTTCTCCTGCCTCTATCTCCTAGCTCCCTAAACTTTAAAAAGAAAATTAGGCTTATTATTGGGCCCATGGATCAATTCAGGGATAATGAAGGAATTTGGAAAAAATACAGGAAGAACGGAGGTTGAGAAATGTATTCGGCTTTCTTCATAACCCCTGGGCCCCCTCCCCCCAACTTCCTTGCTAGTCCTTGGGTTTGGGTGTTGAAATAGGTCTGGGAGAGGGGCTGTGTGGATTTGACCTTCTGGTAGAGGGAGACCAGCTTCTCTGATTCTCCGTCGTGGCAGGCAGGTCAGGAAGGAGCATTTGGGCCACTGCCACTCTCTGCCCTCCCGCGCCTGGCGATTTTTACTTTCCTTCCGACAGGAGGGACCGCTGTGGGGATCCACTTTGGGCTCCAAGGTCCCGCAGACACCGGGAGCACCACGTATGCATAGAGTAATTGCTAAGAGCAGGGAAGGAAAACGGGGGGGTGGGGGTCACCTGTCCAGACTACTGCTGCGTGCGTGTGTGTGAACAGGGAAAGGCGACCCTCTCCCGTGTCCTTGTTCCTCTTCGCAGCCCCGCAGGTGACTCGGAGTCGCCGGGGTCTCTGGGGCTCCCGTCCCCATTCTCCCACGTGCCACTGCGCCCCTCACAATCCAGCACGTCCCCAGCCCCAGACGCTTGGCAGCGGCCCCTCCGCTGAAGGTGCGCACCCAAGGGTGGAAAACAGTAATAGGCATCGCACCGCCAACACGAGAGACTCGCTAGCGAAAAACACCGCAAACGTCGTCGCGGTCGGAGCCTGTCTCCCCAAGGTAAGCTGTTTACCCTGGTCGCGTTGGCGATGCTCCCCGGACAGCTGCGGAGGCGACAGCAGCTGCGCCGCGGGCGCCGAGCTCCCCGCACTGTTCCCCCTCCGCCCTCGCGCGGCCGCCTCTCCCCGCCTTTCCCTTCTCTCCCTGCCCTTCCCCGTCTTCCTCGCTCGCGGGCCACGCACACACCCGGAGACGGACTTGCACCTGACGACTCGCTCTGCGGTTAACCCAGCCACAGGGCACCGTTGCCAGAGGCGCGGGGGCGTGTGCGGGCCCGGGTCGCAGGACAAACGGGCGGCAGGGTGAGCCCTTCTCCTCCCGGCCGCGACCCCTTGCCCATTTTCCCTCCCTCACCCGTCCTGCCAGCGACAGCGACACCTGAGCAGGGACCCGGCGGCGGAGGCGGCAGGCCTGCTCGGCTGGAGCAAACACGGCGCGGGGCGGGGCCGGCGAGCAGCGGCGGGAGGCGGGACGGGCGGGGAGGCCGCCGCTCGGCCCTGAGTGACGCGCGAGGCAGCCAGTGAGGGCGCGAGGCTCCGACGTCGGGGCGCGAGGCCGGGGCGGGCTCCGCGGGAGGCGGGGGCCGCGAGGAGGAAGGGGAGGAGGCGGAGGCGGCGCGGCGGCGGCGGCGGCCCGGGCGGAGGCGGCCGCGGCGGAGGCGGGTAGGTGGGGCCCGGGACTGCGTTCGCCGAGCTGCGCGGCGGTGCCCGTGTGAGGGACGCGGCGGCGCGGGCGACGCTGGGCGCGCGGGCGAGCGCGGCGGCGGGACGTCTCCGGCGGCGCGGCGGCGCTGGGTGCGGGAAGGCGGCGGCGGCGGCGGCAGCAGCCACAGCGGCCGCCTCTCTGCCGCCCGGGACGCCGCGGCGCGGCGGCGGCTCTGACATCGGCGGCGCTGCCTCTCCTCCTTCGCCCCCGGCCCTCCCATGTGATCGGTCTTAATCCCGGCCGTGCGCGCGCGCGGGGCTCCATTCCGCGGCGCCTGGTGTCCGTGCCGCGGCGGTGCTCGGCGAGCGCGCTTCCTCCCCACCCCCTTCCCCCAAGAATAAAGGAAGAGCCGGGAGGCGTGCTCGGAAGATAAATAAATAACCACCACACGCGCGCAGCCCGGAGAGAGGCGGCGGGCTTGGCGGCGGCGGGCGGAGGTGGGACGCGCGGAGACGGCCGCAACTTTGAAGCCGGCGCAGAGCCCGGAGCTCCAGCCGGGCGGGTTGCAGCGCGGCGGCGGCGGCGGCGGCGTTGGCGTTGGGTGTCTGGCCCGCCGGTCCGGTGGGGTGTGCAGTCGGACGGACGAGCAGCGCGTGGCTGTCCCCGGCCGCCGGAGATGTCCGAGCCCAAGGCAATTGATCCCAAGTTGTCGACGACCGACCGGGTGGTGAAAGGTAAGCGGAGCGCCGCGGCGCCCGGGCGCCTCGCCACGACTCCCCTCCCCCGCCGAGCTCGCCTTTCCCGGCTCCGGCCGCGGACCTTCTAGGATATTGTGCAACCCGCGAGCCCCCCTCCCCGCGGCGCCCTGCCCCCCGCGTCCCACCTGGCCCCACTCGGGGCATTTTTACTGACGGGGGCGTCAGCTGGCAAATGGCTGAGCCACGGGGAGGCGGCGGCGACCGCGGGGGTGGCAGTGGCGGGAGGGGGCGCGGGGGGTGGTTGGCAGGGTGTAGCTGCTGTGACAGAAATAGGAAGTGGGTGGCTGCTCGCAGGCTTGCATGGGATCGGGTTTATGGTTTTCTCTTGCAGAGGGAGCGGTGATTGATGGCTTTTAAAAAATTAATATGGCATTTTTATGTGCCCGTGGTTTTCCACCGACTGCCTCGCCCGGGTAGGGTGCTCCGGGCGCTCCATTGCAGCAATTCCCTCCTCCTCCCCCACCCCCCCCCACCCCCGCCCCCGGGAAGGGCCTGCACAGGACTCGCGAGAGAGTGGGAGAGCGTGGGGGGAGCCCGGCGCTTCCTTCTGCGCGGGGCGGGGGCGGCCGCTGGCTGGAGGGTGGCTGTGGGGGTCACGCGAGGCGGGGAGCTACCCCAGAACTCCCGCTGCCGCCTCGGGATTCCCCCCGCCCCCCGCACGCCCCAAGAAAGACTGGAAGAGCAGTTCTTCAGCTTCCCTCGCCACCGCCGGCTGCCCCTCGCCGACTTGTCATTGCTCTTGAAGGGTTCCCCATTCGTGCACACCTCCCAAGTGGCGGCCTCGCTCCGCCCGCCTTCTCCGTGTCCCCGACACCCTTTTTTAACGGACTGTTTGATTTCTATTATTACCTCTTTTCCCCCACCCCGGGGCGGTGATGGATCTGGGGTTGCTGGCAAAGAGGAACCCAGATGCATGAGTTGAGGAAGGGGACAGGCAGTGATCGTCCTGTCTGTCGTATGGGATTATCCACCGTCCTCCTGGTATCCACCTTAGAGGTGGAGTGGGGGAGGAATCATCCTGAGAATCCTGAAGGGATGAGACAACACGGCAGATCCGCCTGGATTAAGTAGTATCTCTTATTCCCGGGGACAGGACACCTAGCAAAGCAAGGGATGGGCATTGGCCGCTCGCAGAGCGGCCCTCTGTTGTGTGTGTGTGTGTCTGTAGAACAGAGATGGTGTGTGTGTGTGTGTGTGTGTGTGTGTGTGTATCTGTCTGTAGAACAGAGATAGTATCTAATGTGGCCAGAGCATACAGCTAGAGTGCAAGGCAGTAAAGTCGTTTGCATCGTGACTGTAAGCACTTAGGTGAAGTAACCCAGAAGCCTAAAGACCATGATACACAAGTCCCTGTGGGGTTTCAGAAATGATCCTTTCTCTTTTCTGGTTTGCCGAGTTTTAAAAGTAATTTTTGTGTGTGAGTAGTAGTGATGAGGGAAATTGTGTTCTCTTTTTCGAGAAGGAACAAAATACCTTCTTTTGTTTTGATTGTATTGGATTCATTCCTGCTTCAGCTTCAGTGCAGGATTCACAGACCCATAACAATAATGAGAAAATAGCTCTGCATAAATGATTTGTAATAGAAGTACACACCAGAGATGCACAACTATTTTATCTAAAGGCATGGATTCTCCTATTACAGTCAATTCAAATTTATTCAAATGAACGTTTTGCATTAAAGGCTTCTGTTGACATTTTCAAGAATTAAGACCTTTTGCTGAAATATCAGAGAATGACAACTATCTCCCTAACGTGTGAAGTTTAGATGTAGCTCCAATCTGTGGGTTAAGATCACCCATTTTCAAAACAATGTACAATTTTACATTTCAAATGATACCAGTAAATATATTGGCAGTTAAAAAAACGCTCATGTGGGCACATAAGGTTACATTCCCTGTTTTAAATCACAAAACGTGGATTCTTAATATAAATGTAAAGTTGTCCTTAGGTGAACAATGTAAAAATAATTGTTCATACATTCTGGCTTGGTGTCTTTACCAGTTAATATGGAAGAGCCTGTTTATTCTATGGCTACTTTGCCTTGCTTTTTTTTTTTTTCTAGTGCTATAGTATGGTAGTGATTTTTCATTGTAAGTACACACATCCACTCATCATTTCAGAAATTTCTTTTGCAGAACTGTGGGTAATAGATGCAAAATAGGAAATGTTACTTTTGCATTTGTTGGTGGGATCCATATGTGAAATGTAAAATGTGAAATTTGGTTTATAGAAAAAAGTTTTATTGATGAATCCTCTTTAAGGTGGGTATACTGTCTACTTTTTTTTGTAGACTTCATATTGTTGGTTTTCCAAGGTTGGAGTCAACATTTCATCAGACATAACATTTTTATGGTTAGTTACTTCTGATGATAATCTGTTTTGATTATCAGGCTTCTATGAAATAGCATTTCTCCTTGAATATGTAAACTTCTGCTTAATGAGTGGAAGGTATATGTTAAATGGGAAACATTATCAAATGATTTGTCATATTTGCAAAAATTAGATAATACAGAGCTTATGAAACCATGACTTGACTAGAAATTTTGTTAGAACTTCATCTCAGTAGCCTTTCTTTAACTCATTCTTTGATGCAGAAAAGGGATTACCTTTGAGGAAGTATTTGTGCTCCTTAAGATTTTCTTTTTCTACAAAGTATGTATAGTTGTATTTACCATATATGTACGTATGTATGGAAATAAATATTCAGATCATTATTATCATGGCATGCCATTACACTTGTTTACAGTTAACTTCATTAGTGTGACCTGGCTTTTGTTGTATAACAAATTGCTATGTACAAATAAAGCCGCACTTGTGGTTTTGTTTTAATAATAGGATGATGTGACTGCTTTCTTAAGCAAAATTTCAGAATGCAACTTCAAAGAAGTAGGTTGAGTTTAAGTCTTAACTGTGTCATTTTTGAGGTTTATAGAATTTGTAGCGTGTATTCAGAAATACTGCTTGGTTTTCTAAACCTTCAAAATGAAAGAGGATAATGGTAGTGGAGATGAAAAGCATTCACGTAGAGTACCTAAAAAAAATTATTTCATCTAGCAAAACAAGGTACTGTTTCATTTGGACTGTTTTTGGACTAAAACAATGGGAAGTATAGGGACATCTTAGTAATGCCATTTGTTAGAAATCAGAATTATTTGATTTTATTGCTTTATATTATATTTTTAAAGAAACATTACATAGCTACAAGGTAAAAGACTGATGCCAGTAAATAGAAGAATAACTAGCTCAGCTTTCTCTCTGATATTTCTCTCTGCAGTGGTGCTCTACAGACCTTGTTCCAAATGAAGGCTTTTCTTAATTTCTCTTTGCCTATTTCCTGCCTGGGGAATTTTTTCCTCACCCTAACATTCCCTACTGGTTGTAGAACTTTGCTGTGTGTTAGTTAAATATATTTGGAGAAAATTAAACTGTGATAATGAGTGTGTGTGGCTTTGTTACATATCTTGAACTTCCCTCTCCTCCCATCTCCAAGTATTTTGTGATGGGACTTTTACCTTAACGCAAACTGATCTTAGTGGTAGAAATTTTAGATACCACAGCAGGCTGTTGAGGGGCAAATTTTCTGGAAGAGTTTTGCAGAGTCTCTGAAAAGCATTGTTGTGCTTTGTGTAAGATTGCTTTTGTCTATAGGGAATGAACTGGTTTTCCATGTGTATTACCAGCTTAAATACTGTGTAAACAAAGTACATATAAGAAAATTCTGAAAAGACATCTAAGACCATGTAAACAAGAAGATGCTAGTTAAGTGAAAATTAGGTAAATAACAATTCAAGCCAGTATTTCTAGCTGAGTGAGATTAGTAATATGACTTAAAAAGAAAACAAAAATATGCTACTTTGGTAATAACTGTCATGTTTGGGTCTTGAAATGGAGTAGTAAATAATGCCATTCCTTTGTGGTGTACCAAAAAGAGCTCATTGTGAATTTATTTTACTGACTTTTTGCTACCATCCGTTGACTTTTTCCATGTATCTGGTTTTCCATTTGAGTATACTGAAACCTCATTAAATCAGTATCATTACATTTATTGTGATTAAACACTGGTGTTTGGTGGCTAAAGTTTACATCTGAACTGGATGTAAAGAAAGGGATCCACTAATCTAATTAAAACTGTAAACAACATGGTTCTAGCATGGTTAATATACTTAAGAGAACAAATTCTTTTCTGGACTGAGTGAATAGTATGCAAATTCATGCTGTTAATTACAAGTTAGGTCAATCTATTCATTAATATTTCCTTTCAGGACTGTTATGAAGTAAACATAACACAAGTGCATTGTTGTAAAAACATTCTATAAATTTAAGACTTAAGGCAACAATTGAGACTGGGATCCAGGGGAATTCCGGTGATTCTAAAATGCTGTCAGTAGGAATCAACAATTAAAAAAATAATAGTCTTTTTGAACAGTGTGGGATAGAACCCTTTAAAAGGGCAATATACTTTAAGGTATCCATTTAAAATATGAAAAATTAACATCTTACCATCTGGTTAATGAGGTTTACTTTAAAATTTAAAGTAAAGTTAAAAAATTGGCATTTTAAAATTTATTTGTTTCTTTATTACTTATTTTTATTGGTAATTTGAGAGAGATGAAATATGACCTTGATATAACATGCATTTATAACCTTTATAATTGGCCTCGTATGCTTTTCCTTATCTTTTTTTGTGTCAGCCAGGTGTAAAGTTGAAACTAATTATAAAACCAAATAAAGAATCCATTTAGAGTGACCTCATTGGAAATAGCATTTTTCCAGAGGTACTCTCCTTTTAGCAAATCTGGTTAAATGACCATTTTGAAAGTTGTGTGAAAATTACACTTTCAGAATTATGAAGAATGGTGAAGATAAATGATACAGAATTTTGATAATTACTAAAATATCATTTGTCAGTTTTTTCAGCAACTTTCTGGTGTGGCAGTCTCTTCATATTCAAGAGAGATATGGTGAGATCTTGAATTCCAACTTTCTGTAATTCCACTTTTGTGTATTATGACTTCAGAGGTTACTTTCCCTAGACATGAATGGGCAGTAATTGCATCCACCATTCAGTTGTGAGGATCAGAGGATTATCAAATGGGACATGGGAGGGTAAGTGGTTTCACTTGGTCTGCTTGCCTGGTAACGATGATCCAGTCACTGCTGACACAGAATTGCAAATGACAGTGTGTTACGCATTTTCAGATCACCTGAGAATAGTCAGACCCATTAATACTGAAAGCCATGAGTGCCTTGAGTCTAAAATATTAGCTTATAATGACATTTATTTTTATAGTTAAATAAGTAGAGATAGAATAGATGAAATGGTCACAGGTAGGAATAGAATGCAGGTAAGTGTGAGCAGATTCGTTTATTTAGCAAATAGTTCCTTTTGCTTGAAAATAATTTTGAAAATTGTCACTTCTTGTGATATATTTGAGATGTCATCACATTTTGTTTCCCTTTTTAAAAAACTAAATTACTAGATATATAAAATAGTTATTTAGCAGACATGTAAAATTCTGGTGATAAATGTTATGATCTGGTTTTACCTTGGCATAAAGTTTACTAAAGAAGAACTGTTAAACATTGTTTTCTATTCAGGTAAATATATACAGAATAATTGAAATAGCATACTCTGCTGCAAAGGAGTTTTATTTACTTTTATTTTGAAGGGTACTATCCTAAGCCTCTTTATCTGAACTACAGATAGTGATCCACAGTGTTACTCTGATTTGAGGATTTTGTTAATTTCTAGAGAAAGCTCAGGTGGAAATATCAGCCAATGCTTCTTAGATATTTCATCCCTATTTTTAATGTAGTCATCAGTTGGGAATGATGTAGGCACCAAAACAGGATTTTGGTTGGAAATTAAATCCTTTGTACTGTTGACATATTCAGCATTTTAAGTTCATTTTGTTTTACAATACTTCCGTTTTTCTATATGAAGCCGTCAATTATATTTCATATGAAAAGTCTAGTAGCAATTTTATATTTCTCCATGGTTAGGTGATCCAAATAGTGACTTAAATCAGATGGACTATCAGCATGAGGACCTAGACCAATTGCTGGGATCTTAAATCCTTTTTACCAAATGTGCACTCAGATACTGGAAGCTTTAGATATTAAAAAATAAAAACCCTGAATGAGAAAGTGGCAGTAAATTATTAAAATGCCATGCTTTTGGAATTAAGGTGAATTCTTTTTGAGAACATCACAGAGAGGACTATAACTGCATTTTTCTTCTATTTCCCTAATCCATGCTTTTGCTTCACAGCAAAATATACTTTGACTCATTTTAAAAGATGGTCTGTTTGACTGTCTGTAAACTTCTATCTCTTGCATCTGGAAATTTTGTGTGTATCTATCTGCAAATGAGTAAAGCAACTAGATATGAGGGATTTATAAAAGCTGCTTTCAGATTATGGCATACTACTTTACAATGTCAGTTTCAGTTCAAAGAGAGAGAGAGTTTTATTTATATAGAGCTAAATTAAATTATTTTTCAACATCTCTAAGATTCTTTAAGAGATGTTTTCTACTGTGACTTTATTGTCCTAGTTTTCCTTTTGTTGGGAAGAGTTACTAGTTCTTATTTACAATGTTTAGTTGTTTCTATGTAACATTAGACTGTTTTGAAAATTCTAGTATTTCAGTGTCTAACTCATTCCTCCCAGATTACTGTGTATATGAGGGGGGACCAAAAAAATCTGGAATTTATTTATAAAAAGTTGTGTATTTATTTTTGCATGTTCAAACTTGTCACCTTCAAAGTACTCTCCATACATCTGTGAAGAAGCTTTTTCCACTGCTGAAAACAGTTTTTGAACTCGTTCATTTGGATGCCTTTTAGTGCTTCTGTCGTTTTTTGTTTCACATCTTCCATTGGCAGAATATTTTTCTTTGAGGACTTTTTTCATCTGGAGAAACAAAAAAAAAAGTTGCTTGCAGTAAGATCAAGTAAATAGGGAGACTGAGGTATGGGGGTCATGCTGTTTTTGATCAAAAACTGCTGAACACTCAGCGTAGTGTGGGCAGGTGGTTTGTGTAAATTGCCCATCACAAAATGAGCTAATGCGTCCAGAGAATCCCCCAGAAAAATTCACTAATGGCTGAAGGCAGCCTCTCACAACAATGCTAGCTGATACACTAATGCTAATAGGTTCCTAGAACACTTACCTAGTGGGGGAAGCCTGTACTATAAAGGGCCCACCTTCCAAAAGATAATTCCGGTTTTTTTGGGGTTTCCCTCGTACTTGGAAGTTGCATAAAATTATTTATTAATATGCTTATTTAGTTTTAGTTCGGAAAATATGGTCATTGGACCATTGATCGCTAGCCCAGTGCCTTGCTTATTATGTATTGGGTAAATTCTTGTTGAATGATTTGGGCATCGCAAAATTTTCTTGTGCTTCCCGAAGCAATAAATGGAGACATCTCAGTTTATCTCAATTTATCATTTTTGATAATGCTTTTGTAATCCAGAAATACAGCCTTCTCCAGCATGATCTTTTGCCTTTCTCTGGCCTCCAGAATGTTATTGGATGCTATTCAGTGAAAAGATATATGGACTATGAGAAGTTTTAAAAAAAGGTGGCATTAAGTCTGCTGACTCCTAGTATTCTTATAAGTAGGCTTTGAGCCATTCATTTTGGAAACTATGCTTTTTTAAATCAAATTAAATTAAAAGTACAATACATTTTCTCTCTCTCTCTTTTTTTTTTTTGAGTTGGAGTCTCACTCTGTCACCCAGGCTGGAGTGCAGTGGCATGCTCATGGCCACCCCAGTGTCGACTTGCTGGGCTCTGGCGATACTTCCGCCTCAGCCTTCCAAGTAGCTGGAACTACAGGTGTGTGCAACCATGTCCGGCTTATTTTTGATTTATTGTAGAGATGAGGTTTTGCCAAGTTGCCCGGGCTGGTCTCAAACCCGCGGGCTCAGACAATCCACTTGCCTCGGCCTCCCAAGGTGCTGGGATTACAGGCTGAGCCACTGAGTCTGACCTGCATTCTCTTAAAATGACAGAACCTGAGTAAAGATTTCAAGTTTGTTATTTTTTGTTTGCTTTTTACAAAGGGAATACATTTTAAAAATGGTACATTTGGCATTGTTGGTACATGTATATTTAATGTTGTTAAAGTATACACATACTTTCTCTGTGTGGGCCTGGTTATTGGGATAACAATGGTCCTGTCAGCTCTGATGCCATCTTCTCTGGTACCTGCATCTCTTGACGACACCTTCACTTGGAGTAAAGGAACTGAGCCTCTTCCTTTTCAAGACACTTTGATAAGAGCATGTGACTGTGATGATTTGTTTACTTGTCTGCCTGTCCTTCTTAAGAAGTGGGAAGCCCTGGGGAGAGGAGTTCCATTTATCTTTGTATTTAGGGCTAGCACAGGGCCTGCTGTAGAATAGGCATTTGATACATGGTTGTTAAAGAAATAACAGATAAATGATAAGATGGATTTAAAGTTCTAAATTATAGGGATCTTTTATTTTGAATTTTTGTGAATCTTAAATCATTATCAGCTCACAAACATCTGAGTTTCTTGATTTTTAAGTACCAATCCTTGTAGAAGTGTGTTTTCACATGAATTTTTGAAATACTCTGTTAAGTGGGATTATATGGTTTTTGCTCAGTAGCCACCATGTGGAAGCATAACTGGCCAAGAGTGACTTTCCCACGGGGAGTGGTTGGTTTTCAGTGGATTGGTGTCAGAAAAAAATGTATGTAGGTTGATTTTTCTGAAAGGTGACTGATCATTTGTTTCTCAGGAAGACTGGTGATGATACTAAGTTGCGGGAGAACTGTGTTACAAGCATCTGGGAGGCCCACATTAGACCTCACAATGTGAAAATCCAAATGAATAAAAATCTATAAGATTTGAAATTAGAACAGAGATGTAAAACATACTGGACACCCAGATAGGAGATGACTACGGTGTATATTCCAGTAAAAAAATCTTCATGTCTAGCACATACGTACAGGCTGCTCATGAGTCAGTTCTCCTGATGGCATGTCTGCATGGTGAGTGTTTTTAGAAAAGCTCAGGTCTGGAATCCACACCAACTGGGAGACAGTTTAGTGAGGCACCTGCTGTCAGTCCATCCTTACAGATGACCGCTGAACCTGCACTAGCTCAGACTTAGTCCCATGGCTTCTGATTGAAGTAGGCCAGCTGAGGCTTTCTAAGCTCTGTTTTATTGTACTGTAGCAGTATTTCCAATCCTTAGATGGTCTGGGATTGATGTTTTCTCCCTAGTTCAGAAATATTTAAAGGAGTTGAAGACTAGGGAAACTACAGTTTCCTACATAAAATCTCATTTTCAACTTCTGTCAGTTTGTGTTCAGCAACCAGGGTGAATCTGCGTTGCCTTCACCTCTGGTCAGAATTCTCCCTGAGTACTCTGTCTCATTCCACATGCCTCTCTGGAAATGGCATTGTTAAATTTTGGAGTATGTTTAAGAAAAAAAACTCCAAGGTGATTAAAGGACTTTAAATTATGACAGGAATTGAGAGATTATTCAGTCTAAATAAAAAAGACTGGTGATTTAACTACAGGTTTCAAGTATTAGAAAGTCTCTTTCTACAGTGAAGCACACTCAGATGTGGTCCAACACCCCTATCAACTGAAAAAGAGAAGACAATATTTGGAAACATAAGAAAATTAGGTGAAAAAATTAAACATTTTTTGACTTGTAATGGGCATTTGATATGGGAATGGTTTATGGGCAACTTCTGAATGGAGAGTAAATGATTCTCATTTATGTTTGTTGTCAATGTGAAAGAATAAATGTGCAAGAATAATCTAAACCTAAATTTATTATATTTTGAAATTGGAAGGAACTTTGGAGATATAACTTCCTGTCTATCCCAGAACCAGTCCTCTGTACTAGGGAGAAGAATTGGAGGATCTAGGGGAAACCTTTTTTCTCTCACACTTGCTCATGTTTGAATTTATGCGTAACAAACAAATCAGACTCCTAGAATTAGAAGGTACACCAGAATCCTAGTTCAGGCCACCCCCAATGAGAAACTCCCCGTCTAGCCTCCCTGATGGATGCCATTGCATGTACACATCCATTAAGAGGGAGTTCCCTATTCCAAGAACTTTTCGCACCATTCTGGTCATCTCTGCAAGGAATTTTTTCTTATGCTTAATCACATTCTAATGCTCTGAATACACATTCCTTTTGCTTAGCATTGTCCTATAGAGTTCCACAGAATGAGCCTTATCTGTTTTCCTCGAGAGAGTTCATTTGATATTAAGAACCGCTTTCTGGTTTATAAGTTGTCTAGCTTTTCCTCACATAGAATCGTTTCTAGGTCCTTGTTCATCCTACTCGTGTTCCTTTTAACAAAACTCAGGTTGTTGGAGTCCCTTGAAAATGGAGACATGAACAAAAGTTCATTTTGACTAACCTTTTGCTTTGCAACCTTCAGCACCTTGTGCTCAGTTTTTTTAGTATTCTTGTCTTGTCCTCTTGTGTCCTCATGCTTCCCTGTAAAGGTGCCTGGAGCTCAAAAGTCTCATAGGTGGGCCCTAGCATCTTGTGATATACTTTGGGTGGATGAGACTTGGCACTGTCATGATGCTCTTAGTTGTCGTGCCTTTCCCATGGAAATTCCCTTTTGCTTGTATCTTTACCCAGGCCCTTTGCAGCTTCAAGGTGTCAAATAAGTAGGAGCCTCACAGAAAACCTAGATAGCAGATGCATTTTAACTGTGACTTTCTAAAGGTATTGCTTTCACTTTTCTTTTCTAACACAGGCGAGTAATAAAGACAGGATGAAAGCATGGTACCATGGTGGTGTTAGTGGGGTAATTGAGAGACAGACTTGTTTACTTTTTCCTTGTTTACCTTTCAAGTCATGGCACAAAGGCAACTCAGTACCTCCCTTGACCAGAGCCAAACTTGCCTCTTCTGCCTGCTCTTACTTATGCCCAGTCTTTGAAGGTTGTTGATAAACAGCTCCTAAGGCCATTGAATTTGGCTCACCCAGTAGATTCGATTGTAACTTGACAACTAGCTTAAGTTTCACTGAGACCTGATGGAGGCCTGTGCCTTCCAACTATGGTGTCACAGCACAGTGCTGTGTTACACTCGGCTGTGAGTTATTAACAGCTAATGATAACAACGTACAGAAGTTTGCAAATGACTTATTTTAAAATACCTATGTGTAAACTAGGCTGGGTTCAGTTCAACCCTTAAAATGTTACTTTCACTTGCATTCTGACTTGAAGGGATGAAGCTGCAGCTGTCATGGTGGGCATTTTCTATAACTTGCAGTCTGCTTGATCTTATTTTAATCACAGTGGAAAGTATATACTTTTGTATTTCCCTACACATTTTTTTTTTTTTGAGTTGGAGTCTCACTCTGTCGCCCAGGCTGGAGTGCAGGGGCACATTCACGGCCACCCCAGTGTCGACCTGTTGGACTTAGTCGATCCTTCTTCCTCAGCCTTCCAAGTAGTCAGAACTATAGGCATGAGCTACCATGGCCAGCAATTTTTTGATTTCTTGTAGAGACGAGGTCTCACCAAGTTGCCCGGGCTGGTGTCAAATCCATGAACACCTTTGATGGCAGTTCATTAGAATCTGGATTATGGCCGGGTGCGGTGACTCAGCCATGTAACCCCAGCACTTTGGGAGGCCGAGGTGAAAGGATTGTCTTAGTCCGGGGCTTCAAGACCAGCCTGGGCAACATGGTAAGACCTTGTCTCTACAATAAATAAAAAAATTAGCCAGGCGTGGTCGCATGCACCTGTAGTTCCGACTACTTAGAAGGCTGAGGTGGAAGGATCGCTGGAGCCCAGCAGGTCAGTGCTGGGGTAGCTGTGAGTGTGCCACTGCAATTCAACCTGGGTGACGGAGTGAGACTCCAACTCAAGAAAAAAAGAATCTGGATTCATTCATACTAGTGTTTTGTGCAAGTGAATGTCATGTTCTGTGTATCTCTGGGGGGAAAAAAGGGTTGAGACCTGTGATGGGAGAATATGTCTTTGCTAGCCAGTTCTGTAAATTGAATAGATCTTGAAACATTTAGGTAGGCACCTTTGGGTGATTTTAAAGTGCTTTATGAAGCCTTCTCTCCTTAAACATCTCCCAGGGGCTGACGTACCAGAACTTCCATAATTATTTATTTAGGATAAGATTGGCCTTTTTTGATTGACGTTTCAAAAGTAACTGGTCTTAAAACCGATATTTTTTGGTTATTTTATGTATTCATTTCTAAATGGTCATTATAGATGGAACTCGTTCACTTTAGAATTAAACATTAAAGAGATGATTACTGGCCTGGCTTGGTGGCTCGGCCTGTAATCCCAACACTTTGGGAGGCCGAGGCGAATGGATTGCCTGAGCCCGTGGGTTTGAGACCAGCCCGGGCAACTTGGCGAGAGTTCGTCTCTACAATAAATCAAAAATTAGCTGGGCATGGTAGCTCATGCCTATAGTTCCGGCTGAGGCGAAAAGATCGCCGGAGCCCAGCAGATTGATGCTTGGGTGGCCATGAGGCCATGAGCATGCCACTGCACTCCAGCCTGGGTGACAGAGTGAGACTCCAACTCAAAAAAAAAAAAAAATAATAAAGAGATGATTACTTTAAAAGAACCATAATTTCCTGAATTGACTAAATTTTCTTCTCTTATGGTAGTGTAGAATTTAGGGAAAATCTGGTTATTTAGGAGCATTTTTTGAGAGTGAACTTTCATGCCTCTTTTTAGATCTATATCCCGTCCTTTTGAAAGTATCACTCAGCCAGGCTCGGTGGCTCAGCCTGTAATCCTGTGCTTTGGGAGGCTGAGGTGAGTGGATTCCCTGAGCCCGCAGGTTTGAGACCCGCCTGGGCAACTTGGCGAGACCTCATCTCTACAATAAAAAAAAAAAAAAAAAAAATTAGCTGGGCATGGTAGCGTGCGCCTGTAGTTCCAGCTACTTGGAAGGCTGAGGCGGAAGGATCGCCGGAGCCCAGCAGGTTGAGGCTGCAGTGGCTGGGAGCGGCCACTGCTCTCCAGTCTGGGTGACAGAGTGAGACTCCAACTCAAAAAAAAAAAAAAGTATCACTCAATTTTCTATACTGACCCCCTCATGATATAAATTCCCAGTTGGTAAATAGATGAATTGGTTGAGTGTGAAATGACTGTTGAAAAGATATTTCTTTGACTTATCAAACCATTCATCAACTCATCTATCCTTCCATCTTGTCCATGTATGTGTCAGAATTTTAGTGTTCATTGCTTGCCTGGCTCTGCACTGCGTTCTTGGGGCCTAACATAAAGTAGGCAATCTGACGGTTACTGTTCAGCCTCGGAGGACAAAGGAAATCACAGTAAGTTATAATTATTCTAGTAGGAGAAGATGCTACAGGCTGTGGGAGTTTAGAAATGAGAGTGATTAGCTGTCTTCGTAGACTGTACTTTAATTTTTGGCAAAAATAAAAGTAACCGATGCTAATCTTGGGGAGCTTGTAGTATACACACTATATATTTATAACAATATTAATTTGAGGGGACTGTTAGAACACTGAGCTTATTTTAAAATGATGATGGCATAAGAGATGCTTCAAATGGAGGGATGAGCATTTATATCTGAAATTCTGTAGCAAATATAACTAACTCATCTGTGAGCAGAATATATGCAGTAGAATCACAGGCTATGGCCGGGCACGGTGGCTCAGCCTATAATCCTAGCACTTTGGGAGGCCAAGGTGAGAGGATTGCCTGAGCCCCTGAGTTCGACATTAGCCTGGGCAACTTGGTGAGACCTCTCTCTAAAACAAGCAAACAAACAAACAAACAAACAAAAAACTAGCCAGGTGTGGTGGCATATGTCTGTAGTTCCAGCTACTTGGAAGGCTGAGGTGAAAGAGTCGCTGGAGCCCAGCAGGTCGAGGCTGTGGTGGCTGTGAGAATGCCACTGCACTCCAGCCTGGGCGACAAGAGTGAGGCTCCAATTCAAAAAAAAAAAAAAAAAAAGAAAAGAATCATGGACTATTAAAAGTGGAAATTGCCTTAGAAGTAAACTAGTTCAATTATCTTTTTTTAAAAAAAGGTTACTGTTAGATGGTTAGCAAGCCACTCTCCCCGCCGCCCAGTACTTCCAGCGATGAGAAGATGGCATCATGGTGTGGAAAGAACATTGGTTTACAGCTAGACAAACCCTGGACTTAAATCCTGCATTGTCCATAGGCTAGCTGTGTGTCCATAGGCAAGTTATGTAGCCGGTGATATTGAACCCATTTTTCTTAGTAAAATTTGGATGTGTAAAACTAATTTCGCTAGGTTTTTGTAATGATGAGAGGAATTTTGTTTAAAATGCCTAGCTAGTGTTTGCTGAGAAAGAGTCCTTAGTACATGTTAGTTATTAGGGTTTTGTTGTTGGACAGCTCCTTTGAAAGCCAAGCTTTCTACTTCTAGAAGTAATTTGCATTAAACTATATATTTCTTCACCTTCTATCCACTGTCAGGTCCCTTGTACAGTAGCTTGACAGTCCCTGCCATTCCAATGATACAGTTTGACAAAGGCTGTCCAATTGCTGTTTTCTGTGATATTTGACATGATGGGCCACTTCTTTCTTCTTGAAACATTGTCCTCATTGGCTTTCATGGATTTCTTTTTCTTTGACTTGTCAGCTCCTCTTGGCTGAATTCTAAATGTTAATATTCTTTTATTCCTTTATAAGTTCTTTCATGCAGTCTTGTCTCTGTACACTAATAGTGTTGATTACTGCGTATAGACTGATTACTAGCACATCTGTGTCTTCAACCTAGTCTTTTCTCTTGAGTTGTCTCTCTCTTTTTTTTTTTTTTAGTGGGAAAGCAGGATTTATTGAGAGGACAGAAAAGCTCCCACAGTGGGAAGGGACCCGAAGGGGTTACCCCTTGAGCTGTCTCTTAAACCCCATATACAACAGTTGCTGTGGGTGGGTATGGTGGAAATAAAGTAAGGTGTCTGTTCTGGATTTTCTATTCTGGGTGATATTACCACCATCTGACCAGTCAATTAAACATGTCACTCAGTTCAGGCTTTTAAACACTTCAAACCTAGTGCTGCAGGAGCCTCCCTACATCAGTGTCTTTGCTTTCAACCTTGTCGTCGCCCATACGCTATTTTTCTCTCATTGTCGCTAGAATTATATTTCTAAAATGAACGTCTGATTATTCTGATTCCCTTTTTGGTTGTTGATCTTTTTCTTACTGATTTGCAGGAACTCTGTATGTTTTTGTGGAATTTGACTCTTACTGTATGAATTCTGAAAATATGAATAATATAGCGTATGTCATATTGCATTCAATTTATTTTAGGTCTCCAGTTTATTAGAATTTAAATTCTTGAGAACAGGAAGAACATTTTTTATTTACATGTGTATTCTGAATGTTTATATGTGTGTTTGGTATGTAATAAAGGTTGATTGGATTGGATAAACTGCTTAAAAAATCTAAGCCTGTAATCCCAGCAATTTGGGAGGCTGAGGTGAGAGAATTGCCTGAACCCATTATGTTTGAGAGCAGACTGGACAACTTGGCGAGACCTCATATCTACAGTAAATCAAAAAAATTAGCCGGGTGTGGTAGCACGTATCTGTAGTTCAGGCTACTTGGAATGCTGAGGCGGAAGGATTGCCTGAACCCAGCAAGTCGACACTGGGGTGGCTGTGAGCATGCTGCTGCACTCCAGCCTGGGCTATGGAGTGAGACACCAACTGGGGGAAAAAAAATCTAAACTAGATTTTTCATGCTTTTCATTTGCTTTGCCTCTGCATGGAATGTTTTTGGTATCTCTCCCTTGTGCAAAACTCTGAACCCATTAGACACAGCTGTCTTTACTACTACTTGTCTCTTGTACACACAGTGTACCACAACATTCCAATATTTGTTTTCTCCTTGGATTGTAAATCTTTGAGGGTAAGGTATTATCCATTGCCTGGCATATTATTCTTTATTATTGTTGTTATTATTATTATTTGTTTACAACAAATTGACGTGAGAAGATATTCCTGTTTTTTCACAAAAGATTGAGTTACTTTCTCTAAAACTTTGACTTAAGGTATACCTTACCTTTCATTGTCCTTCCCAGAACATTTTCATGTGGCAAATTTATAAGCCAGGTCTCCTTCTCTCTGGATTTTGTAATTATTTTACAATTCCAAGCACAGACATTCTAGTTTGATTTAATCTTCCTAATCTTGTCCTTTGATTATATCTTTTTTAGACTTTTTTTAAAATTCAGATTTTTTAGGCCATTCTTTTTAGTTGTTTACTCCAATTTATGTCATTAGTAGATTTGTTTAGGCCTTTGTCCAAACTTGACTGGCTACTAAATTAATTTTTAGAGCCAGTCAATTTGGATGAGTGTATTCACAAATTGTTATTTTGGGTTCTGCATATGTAGTATGGGAAAAATTCTCACCTGTATTAATAAGAAGCTATGGCTTCTGTAGGGGGGGACAAAGGGAGGTGCTTGAGCAGTGATTGTTCTTGATGTTTTCCTTACCTAATTGGTATATCTTTTGATACCCATACTTTGGAATGATAAATTTAAAAAAAAGTCCAATGTCTTCACCTATTTTGATCTTTATTTTAATCTTTTGCGCTCTCAGGCCATGGAAGAAATGAACTTTCCAGGGATAATGATTATTCATGTGTTTATTTTTGGCATGTATTTAGCAATATAGCACACCTGTATTTGAAGAGAACATTTTATTTGTAGGCTACTGTGCTTTCTTATAGGATCTTGCTCAAAAAAAAAAATAAAAATAAAATAAATAAATAAATAAAGGGTTTTGATTTTTTTTTTTGTACTTTCTATTCTAAAAAATGTTAATAACATTATCTGTGCCCTGCACGTGGATTACCTCATTTTAAGTACCTTGTACAAAGTCACCTAGTAAGTGGTAGAGTAGGTGTGTGGACTCCAAGTCTTGACTCCAGACCCTGGGCTTTTACACTGTAACACTAATTTGAGGGGAAGATGAGGTCAAATGTACTAGGTAGTATTAGAGAATTGATAGAAAATAAACTTGATTAGGGATTTGTTTTATATAAAATATTACTGCATCCGGGCTTGGTGGCTCAGCCTGTAATCCCAGGGCTTTGGG
This sequence comes from Tarsius wallacei, assembly GCA_963574415.1. Taxonomy (NCBI): domain Eukaryota; kingdom Metazoa; phylum Chordata; class Mammalia; order Primates; family Tarsiidae; genus Tarsius; species Tarsius wallacei. The sequence continues at coordinate 1,693 of CAUYQG010138559.1, read as the reverse complement.
AGACTGAGGTGAGTGGATTGCCTGAGCCCGCAGGTTTGAGACCCACTTGGGCAACTTGACGAGACCTCATCTCTACAATAAATCAAAAAATTAGCCAGGCGTAGTAGCGTGCACCTGTAGTTCCGGCTACTTGGAAGGCTGAGGCAGAAGGCTCGCCGGAGCCCAGCAGGTCGAGGCTGCAGTGGCTGGCCACTGCATTCCAGTCTGGGTGACGGGGTGAGACGCCAACTAAAAAAAAAAAAAAAAAAAAAAATGACTGCTGCTGGAATTCATTTTGGTGGAACGTCAGTGACCTTTTATGTGGGAGAAAAATCTAGTACTTTTCTGGGGCAAGTATTTCTGTCTCCTTTGTAGAAATAGGTAGCTGAGGCTTACAGCAGTGGAACTGGGCTGTAAACTAGGCTTTATTTGGCATTACTGACCATATCATGGTGTTAATAACATCAACTAATCCAAAACATAAAAAGAAGTGCTGTGAGTTACATAAATAAGTCATTTTTATTGGACCTTAAGTTTTTCCTCTAGGTTGAAACTATGAAAAAAAATCTAGTGCTGGTTATTGTACCCTGTTGGCCTTCATTGTAGAGACTTTGCTTTTTTATATAGTCATGCCTAGGAGATATTGTGGGTTTGGTTCTAGACCACTGCAATAAAGCAGATATTGCAATAAAGCAAGTGACACATTTTTTTTGGTTTTGCATTTTATATAAAAGTTATGCTTCTGTGCTGTAGTCTATTAAGTGTGGTAGAATTATATCTAAAAGAACAATATAGATGCCTTAATTAAAAGATACTTTATTGCTAAAAAGTGCTAATATCGTCTGAGCCTTCAGTGAGTTGGAGTGCTGCTGCTTTATCGACTAAGTTTGTGGTCTAAATCCTTTGCTGTTACTTAAAATATGTTCACAACATCTTTACCAGGAGTAGATTCCATCTCAAAAAACCACTTTCTTTGCTCATCCATAAGAAGCAACTCTTTATTTGCTAAAACTTTATCATGAGATTGCAGCAATTCCATCTTCAGGTTCCACTTGTAATTCTAGTTCTTTTGCTATTTCTAACACATTTCAATTACTTCTTCCACTGAAGTCTTGAACCCTCAAAGTCAGCTTTTTCCAAACACCTGTTCATATGTTGACCTTTTCCCATACATCACAAATGTTAATGTGATCTACGATGGTGAAGTTTTTCAGTGTACTATGCCTAGATGCATCAGAGGAATCATGTTGGCAGCTATAGCTTACAAAGTGTGTTTCTTGAATAATAAGACTTGAAAGTTGAAATTAGGCCTTGATCCATGGAGACATGAATCTCCTTATATATCTCCATTAGAGCTCTTGGGTGACTAGGCATATGTCAATGAGCAGTAATATTTTGCAAGGGATCTACTTTTTTTTTTTTTGAGGAGCAAGTCTCATCAGTGGACTTTATTCAGCAAACCACACTGTAAACAGATGTGTGATCTAGACTTTGTTCCATTTCTAGACCACAGACAGAGTAGATTTGCATAATTCTTAAGGACCTTGGGATTTTCAGAATGGTAAATAAACATTGGCTTCAATGTAAAGTCACAAGCTGCATAAGGCCCTAATAAAATTGTCACTGTGTCCTTTGAAATTTGGAGGCCATTGAGGACTCCTCTCTACTGTGAAAAAGTCTTAGATGGCATTTTCGTCCAATAGACGGTTTTGTC
>CAUYQG010138556.1:0-21269 GCA_963574415.1 Tarsius wallacei | reverse complement strand
GCAGTGACCGCTCCCGGCCACCGCAGCCTCAACCTGCTGGGCTCCGGCGATCCTTCCGCCTCAGCCTTCTGAGTAACTGGAACTACAAGCGCGCACTACCATGCACGGCTAATTTTTTGATTTATTGTAGAGACGAGGTCTCGCCAAGTTGCCCAGGTGGGTCTCGAACCCGCGGGCTCAGGCAATCCACTCACCTCGGCCTCCCAAGGCGCGGGATTACAAATTTAAACAAATTCTAGAAGAATTGTAGGCTTGCCTTTTCACTCTGGTTATGCACACCTCTCCAACATAGTCAGAACATACCTTGAGCATGTCTAGTTTGGCATCTTTTCTCACAGCTTTTCCTGACCTTTGAATTGCCTCTCCCAAACTCCAAGTCCAATGTTTCTCTGCCAGGGAGACTTCTTGATCCTTTTGGCTCTCTCTGGTCTCACTTGCCTCAAAACTCCTAGCTCATGGCCCATGCACATGGATCAGTTCTTTTGCACTGTCACCTTAGGTACTGAGATAATTTTTCGTGTGTGTCTGCCATATTTCCCCAGACTGTGACTTTCCAAAGGCAAGTGCCATATCTGATTCATCTCCATGTCCTCAGGGATTTGCCCTCACTAAGCACTCTGCAAATTTTGTTTGAATCTATAAGAATCTCCTAAGATCCAACCTCAAGAGTAGTTTTACTGCAGGATTTGAGCCAAGATTTATTTCCCAGGTAACCCAGAGCTCCCACCTCTCACCCATAAATCTTTTGAACCAAGTCTTTCTTCTAGGCCTTCAGCTCAATGGAAAGCGGAAAAAGCATGAGACTATGGGGAAAAGTCCTGGACTCGATCTACTCTTTGTCCATTGCTAATTGAATAAGTCATTTCATGTTTTGCCCAAACAGCATTTTTTGCATTGCAAAATGGTTGTTGTTGTAATTATTCAATGAAGCAATGTACCCCCTAAAAGTTTAGAGTCAGGTTAAAACATGAAAACACAACTTTGTGTTTCTGCGATTCTTCCTTCCTTTTCCACTTACAGGCACCATTATTTTTTGTTTCCTGTCTGTACATATCTGACCCATTCACAATATTACTATTCACAAAACTCACCTTAGCACAAGATGTTCTTGCCTCCAGCAAACAGCTGTCTCCAGAAGCTCAAGTCTTATAACTGTAAATGGAGTTATTCAAGAAAACCGGGGTCAGATCTATACCTGGCATCCACAACGAGGGTTCAGATATAGCGATAAAAACCAAATGTTCCCTCTATTACTATAGCAATTCAATATGTCCTAGAGATCTGTTTTAGCAGTAAGAACATCTAGATGATGACGACAAAAGAGAATATACAGATGGAATTGGTGCAAATTGTATCGGGCATCCTCTGTCCCCCTTTTATTATGATGCTGATAACACACCAGCATCCCACATTTCCTTCTCTGTGGCTAAGGCTGCTTGGGAAATCTCAGAGTACTTATACAGCGTGTGTGTGTGTGTGTGTGGCGGGGGGGATCTCAGAGTACGTATACAGCGCGCGCGCATGTATGTGTGTGTGTGTGTGTGTGTGTGTGTGTGTGTGTGTGTGTGTGTGTGTAGGGCCTGGTCGTATAAATAGAGCATGGATTCTTCATCTTTCCAATATTTGATATGGAGACATATACTGTGGGTGTTCATTTTAACTCTCTTGCTTCTAGACATAGCGGAGCTTACATATGAGCCTAAAAGAAATATCCTTGGTGTCAAGATGTCAGGAAGGCCAGACCCAGACCCAGTGGGGCTTTTCTGGGGCTCATGTATAATGCAATATGCCCGGAGTCTAGAAGAAGACAGTGTTATTGAGTGAGACCTAAGAAGATGATCACCTCTGAATTAGAGGCAAAGGTGACAGTGACAGATTGCCCTTCCTGTCTTCCCTAGAAATACCACTTCTCATGGGATGTGGGTTGTTATGATGGACGTGGGGTGGTCACTGAACCAAGAGGGAAATCGAAACTGTTACTGTAGACTACAGCTTCTCTGCTCTCCTGCCAGGTCTCCATCTTCTCATTCTTTCTGAACCACACAGTTCACCAAGCCTTCTACCTTCCACTGTAAAGCCACTGCAACCGTCTCTCCACACTTTTCTACCCAGTAGCTTACTTCCAGATGCTTCTTCTCTGACTTTCAGACTGAGAACTTCTAAGGATCATCTACAGATTTTAGATTTGATTTCTCTCACCATCATGCACGCAGGCCCAAGACAAGAGAGGCACCCAGGTTTCCAGGATTTTGACTCTGCTGAGATTTCTGAGCAGCCCAGGTCCTAATTTCTGCAAGAAAAAGCTGTACACCTTATAAACATATCCTCCCCTGTGAGATTCCCTCATTGGATTAGAGCTCCATCTGGCACTTTAAAAGGATATACTTTCTTTGTCACTAAAGAAGGAGCTCAAGAGTCTCTAGCTAAGAGTTGATTACACAGTGTTAACTCAGCTGGAAAACATTTATGTGGGAAGGAAGGCTGGATTGGCTGTAGGCTCAGCAAGGGTGGACAGGGTGAGACAGTGTGGCATGGCTGTGTACGTAGCAAGTCCACAGCATCTTGGGCAGCCTTGTAAAAGAGCGGCGCTCTAGTGAGTAGGAAAGGGATGGGACCCCCATCCTACCCTGTGTTGGTCAGCCCACAGTTGGATCCTCATCTGCTTTATGGAAAACAGAGAACTCGAGTCCACAATGAGAAGAGAAGTGGGGTGGATAAAAGGCTAGATTTGTTACAGATGTGGAGAAACTGAGAATCTTCAGCCTGTAGGAGAGAAGGCATTTGAGACCCTGCAAGAGCTGTTTCCAGACATCAGAAAGGTTGTCATTTGAAAATGAGATCAACTACATTCTATGTGAAAACAAAACCAATGGCTGGAGATAACAGGTGATAATTTTGGTTCAATATTAAGTACACCTTTTTTAATAAATAGAACTGCCTCTCAGTGCAAGGGCTGCCTGGTGAAGGAAGGATTATACCCCTCCCTGGCACACACACACACACACACACACACACACACACTCACTACAAATTATTAAGAGCTTGATTGAAGAGATTTCAACTTCTGGGGCTCAGCCCTGATGACTTCTGAAGGCCTTCTTAATTTCAGAGTTTTGATGCCAGAAGGGAGTTCAGAACCTAATTCCAAAGAGTATCCTTTACCCCACTCCCTTTCAGTTCCCAGCACACTCATTTTCTCTCCTTCGGTGCTGGTGGGAAGCAGGATTCCATGAGCGCTGGTAAGTGAGACAAGGCTCAGCCCGGCCCTCCCAGCATGGTTGGCAATTAGCTGGACTCCAGCCTTCCAGGACTCACAAGTTCTCAGCAGGCCGCGCCACTCCACTCGCGCTTATTTAGAACCCAGGGAAGGAGGCAGCCACAGGTAGCAGAGGCTTAATTCTGAGCCCATGCTAACCAAACATTAACATTTGCATTTAAACACAGGAGAAGGAAAAAGAGCAATAAAAACTCCACTCAATTAAAGCTGCTTGCAAATGCAAATATGCCTGACACAGGAAAGAAAGGGACTCCTGAGCAGCCACCCCTCTCTGCTGACATTTGTGACCAGACAGAAGAGGGGGATGTACACATGTGCTGGAAGAGGGAAATGGGATGGGTGGGGGGCGTAGGATGAGGAGGGACAGAAAGATAATTTTGTTCTATACCATGAAACCTATAATTTCTCCTTGACATGAAAATTAGCTCTGTAGCTAATTAGCTTTCTAATATCATTTGCTGTCCTAGACAGGCTACAAGTTTATGAATTTATGAACCTACCTGGAAAAGGAAAAAGAACTGCAGGTATGTAAGAGGGGATTAGCTGACTGAAACTGCAGGGGCCATTTCAGGGGATTAAGCCCATGGCTGTCTTTGTGCCCTAAAGCGTCCCTCAGACAGAGGCCTGGTGTTGAGTCTGCACATCCTTTACCCCTATGGCTGACCTAGCTTCTCTGAGAGCCCTCCTGTCTTTGCAAAACCCTGTTGGAAATTGTCTTCTACTGTGCTGGACTCTGTCCTCTGCAGCTCCTGCCTCTGGTCCTAATTGTGCCTCTTAAGCTGCAGACCCCACTTTCCCTCCCCCTGCCCAGGTCAAGTCTTCTGTGGTTTAGAGGCATTTTTGAATCAGGCTGTAAATCTACTTGACAACTGGCCTGTGCACCCCATCAAACATCTTCCCCTCACCTCTCTCGACAGCCCTAGCCTCCTTTACCCTCCCCACCAAGCTCAGTGTGGGGGTTTCATGGTATAGAACAAAATTATCTTTCTGTCCCTCCTCATCCTACGCCCCCCACCCGTCCCATTTCCCTCATCCAGCACATGTGTACATTTCCCTCTTCTGTCTAGTCACAAATGTCAGCAGAGAGGGGTGGCCACTCAGGAGTCCCTTTCTCTCCTGTGTCAAGCTTAGGTCAAGAATCTTCCAGAACCTTCTGAAACTCGGCCTGGCCTTGGGTGATCTCTCTTTTATTTTTATTTTCTTTAAAAATATAACCATAGCTTATGCTTGCTAGCATGTCATGTGCATTATTTCATTTAATTCTCATGGAAACTCTAGGAATCAGATGTTCGATTATTATTCCCACTTAACAGATGAGAAAACTGAGGCCTAGGAAGGCTAATTGACTTGTTTGTGGTTACAGACTTGGTAATTTATATAGCCAGGATTTTGAACCCAGGTCTGTCATTTACTATCAAAACAACTACCTCACATATGTAGGGCCCTTTGCACCTCATTGATGATCACTTTCTTTAGTTCTCTGCTTCCCCCAATACCTAGGTTGTCAGTGAGAAATGTGAGCCTCACAGTGGTTGAGTGACCTGCCCCCTATCATGGCTGGAAATTGCTGGATCTGATGCTGTAATGTAGACACTCTGCTCCATTCTCTCTCTGCAATAGCACATTGACATATACCTGCTAAATATTTTGTCCTAAAATCCTTTCCTTTGGATTAATGGACTCTCAGGATAACTATGACTTCCATAAAATACAACCAAAAAGCTGAAATTAACACAGAGTGAATGTTGAACGCCTGCCTATAGTTGAACCTATTTTTAAGGTCCCTTTTCACGGTCCCTAAACATTATGTAATTGCATTCTGTGGCTTCCTCCATGCAGATAGATATCAGTTCCTGGCCACATGTAACCATAGGCTCTGGGTCCAGACCATCACCATCCAAGACTGGTGGGGGTGGAGATGGCAAGGCCTTCAAAGGAGATGACGAAGCCACAGAGCCCTGCTCAGTTCACCATCCACACAAAGCATTTTCCTGCCCTCCCTCCTGTTCCTTGTCCCCTTGGCAGTCCCTGCCAATGTTGAGGGTGGATTTTCCAAGTGACTACGACTCCCATAACTGAGCCCTAAGTTCCCAGATCTGTTATTTCCTGGGCTGAGACCCACTGTGGCTCCTCTCTGGCCTCCCCAGTCAGACCTAGGAACCCTACCACATGTTCCTTATAATCTTCCCAGTTTTCTTGATGCTCACATTTTATAGTGACCTCAACCCCAGATAGGACACTTTAAAAAATAAAGAAAAATATCATCCATTTATTTCATAAAATTCATAGTGCTTAGCACTCCCACTGAGTAAAAGTGATCCCTCAGTAAAAGTCATTGATTAAGCTGAATTTTTAAAAATAGCTGTACTGTTACCACTCTCTTTCCAAATATTGTTATGAATTAGAGTTCTTTAAATGATTACATTCACTAGTTGTAATAACTTATTTGGGGATGTCTTAAAAAAACAGATTTGAAGATGAACCAAGACATGCTCCCAGATACTGAAATCACTAAACCTCTCATGGAATATAAAAAGCAAATTACTTTTAAAACGCCCTCTTCCAGGTTATGGGTCTTACGGGACTGATTGTAACTGTTACTTGGCTGCTTTTATAAAAAGGTTTGTGATATCCAATAATAGTCCTCTTCAAGAATAATTAGCATCTTTAGAATAGGATTCATGAATATTACTCATTGCAGCTCATGGACTCCAACCAAAAGCACAGCCAAGGGACCAACTCATGGTTGATATGCCGGAAATAGCCAGACCTGGCAGTTTGGTCAGCGGCCTCCACAGTATAACCAAGAACTAAAATGGAACTCGAGGGGACATGGGGATACGTTTCTCAGAGCATCTCAGAGACAATCCTCTGGCTCAAGTGACCCTGAAATTCAGGGTCTTTATTCTCAATAGTGCCCTTTAAAAAGCCAATGGAATTATTGTTATAAGAGTGCTTCTAGTTTTGAGGCTTTCCTGCTTTATTTAAGAATACGTCCCAGCCTCCTTTTTATAAAATCTCTGTTATGTGGTCGACTTCACCCATATTTTGGTAATGATTCCTGTCTTTCAAAACTCATGACAAACTCCCACTTTCCTCACAAATGAATAAGAGAAACCTAGTCTCCTGGGAGGCCTCTCCTCTGGCCTCCCAGCTATGCCTCTCTGCCATTCCCTTCCTTATTCCTTCCAAAGTGGCTCCCACCTGAAGTGGACTCGCTGCCCGTCGGCTTGGGGAGTCCTCCTTTCATTTTTCCATGTCTCCCCCTCCTCATTTTCTCTGGGGATTTCAGATTCGGATGACACATCTGAGCCCATTCTGGCAGGCTATCTTCAGAAAGATCTCCTCTGGCCCTGCTGTTTCCAGAAATATAATGAAAAGGGGGACCAAGTGGGAAGGATGGCTTTAGGAAACTTGAATGCAAATAGCACTGCTAATAAGCTGTGTGACCCAAGGAGAATTGCATGGCATCTCTGAATCTCTATTTGCTGTTTTGTAAATGGGAGATTATCAACTCTGACGTTCCATGATGGGAGCAAGATGATCATGAAATAATGAAAGGAAAGGAGCTCTGCAAAGAACTGTCTGGAGGTAAATTGATGATATTCTCCTAGCAACGTCTCTGCTTTCATCTGGTGGCTGTTAGCAGCTGCAGTATGCTTCCCGCTCCCAGGACCCAATGTTCCCAGCCCTTCTCTCATCCTACTCCAAGCAAGTGTGTTCCAATGACCCCAGTTTCAGTTTCATAGAAGGTGCAGCTGGGTCCTCATTCTCTGCAGCTGGAGCATTTAGTTTGCTAAGTGAGGAGCCTGAACCTCAGATAATTTCTTAAAATGCCTTCATGGCATGTCTGACTTGCTCTTAGTTCCTGAAGAAAAGCACCTGAGTGGTTAACCCAAGCCACCCTCACCACCCTCACTGCCTTACCATTTCTCATATACCTAGTGACCCAAAAAAATGGCACTGCAGGGTACAAACTTCGAAGTGTTATGGGCCTGAGTTTGAATCCCGCCCTCAGCCCTCACTAATGTGTGATTTGGGGTCAGTATCTTAACTTCTGTGAGCCTCAATTTTTTCTCTTTTATAACATAGAGACACTAATATCTCACAGGAGCACTCACTAGGTGATTATCATTATGATGGTGATGATATTACAGAAATGCAGGAAGCGTGTTTAAACAGTGTTTAGTATTAACTGGATTGTTAATACTTTCTAATAACTCATTAAGCAAGTCCAAGATTTCCTGGGGCTGGTGTGCCATTCATAGGTCTGAGGAGATAAGTCCTTCATAGTCCTCCTAGATGACCTACTTTTTTCCTAGGGTCTCATCCAAGATAAATTCCATTTCTCATACCATGCTCCATATCTCCAGAAAATTGAATTAATATGAATAAAACTCTTGGAATAATTCCAAGCTGAGCCATTCACTCTTCCCCAAACAAGTCCCTTACATTCTTGCCTCTGGGTGCATGTTCACACAATCCCCTTCACCCAGGACAGCCTGTTCCCCTTGCAATGTAAACCAGCACATGCCCCGATCCCACCTGTCTCCCCAGTGTCACCCTCTCAGCCTCCCCTGGTGTTCAGAGCTCCTGGCAAACATGTGTCCTATGCCTCTCTGCCTTGATATCTCCAGGAGGGCTGAGACCCTGCCACCGTCTTATGGGGGAGAAGTCAGAAGAGGAAAGATACATTACTGAAGTCAGGAAAAATTTCCAGCAGAGGGTCCCTCTGCATTCAGACAGGATTTTCATAAAGGGAAAATTTAGTTGAACGTAAGAAACCAAACGAGAGAAGAGCTTTGGTGAGTCTACCCAGGAAAGATGCAAAATATCCTCACAGGGTTTCCAGTGCACAATGTTCTACAAGGCCATGATTAAAAACCATAAATAATGAGCAGTTATATGTAAACATAGAATAAGCATTAGTGTTCTGTCAGTGCAGAAACAACCATCAATTAGGCCAACAGGAAAGTCTCAGAGAGCAGCAGAGACATTCATACTGTGCTGGGGGCCTCCTCTGGGCAATTTCTGTGTTTAACATTCCTTTATTCCTGCAGTATACTATGTCTAGTAACTGTACTCTTACTGGGCTCCTTGAGGTTGGAACTGAGTGTCTGTTTCTGGTCTGTCTTCTTGGTGTCCACACAGGGCCAGGCCCAGAACCCCTGTCCAGAGCTGGGTGCTGGACCACACTTCCTGCTCATGTTTCCTCACACCTGAGCAAACCCTCCTGCATTCAAGGTCAAGCCTTGAGTCACAGGGCTTTGACTTTAAGGCCAGTTTTATTCCAAGACAACTCAACTACCATGCCAGCTGAGAAATCTTGGAAAATATCTGCTGACAGAGATTTGCTCAGCCTCAGTTCCCTCTCGCCTTTCCTGTCTAACGCTGGCAGGAAAACCTCCTCAACCTTATCTGTGGGATCAACCTGTCCTCTAGCTCTGGATTCTATCCCAGCCTGAGATAGAGGGAAACACCAGACCTTGGTATAAGTATAAAACATCATGGCGACTCAACCAACTCCAATTTCATCTCCATGGAGAAAAGATCGCCAGTCTTTTCACCAGCCAGTCAATGTTATGACACTGGATTTAAAAGACAATCACCTTAAGAAATGACCTGTTTTCATTTTTCTGTTTTAGTAAGACATATATTTTATATAGTAAAAATCATAAAAATACAATTTTCATCCTGCCTTTTTTTTTGGCTTCACAATATAAACATTTTTTCCCCTAGATCATTGTCTAGTCTTTAATATTCCATTGGGTTAATGTAGTACAATTTATTTAACAAGTTCTCTATATTTGGTTACTTCCAAATTGATGCTATAACTACATTGATGAACATCTTGGTGAACATTATTTTTCTGAATTTTGAATTATTTTCTAAGGATAGATTTTCAGAAATGGAATCAATGAATCAAAGAATAAGAGTGTTTTTAAAACTCTTAATACATAGTGCCAAATTAAAGTTAGTGGGATATTTTTAACTAGTTTACATTGCTGCTAGCAATACGTAAGTCTTCCAGTTTTATCACAGCATCTATATTAAATATCATGATTATTTAACATTTTTGCTAATTTTGAATGTATAAATGATATCTCATTTTTTAGAAAGCTTGCCCTTCTTTAATCACTGGGGAGGTTGAAAGGTTTCTCTTATGTTTGTTACTAACCACATTTCCTTTTGTAGATTTTGACAGGCTAGAATTTCTTTTCTGGCTATATAGCTACCCAGTGTTTTGGTTCTTGCATTTATAACCTGTGCTCCTTCACCTTGGCTTTATATCCTATTTGCTTATCTCCGTGATTCTACTTGATCTCACATTTGTTTATCATTGTACCAAAGTCTACAAATTTGGGTATGGATTTATAATCATAGATTAAGAGAATGTTAGGTGCAGTTATAAGTATGTATGGCTTCCGATTCTAACTCTGGTGTTTTGTTTTGTTTGTGTGGTGTTAACTTCATTTTTCCCCTGTGGAATCTCTTTTTTCTCACCTGCCAAAAAGAGTAACTCCAATTGCCCACTTTACCACGGTGTTGTAGGAGCACTTGGAGCCTTCTGAAGAAGAGTGAGCCCACTTTTTCTGGAAAGGGCCAAATAGTAAATATTTGGGGCTTGCAGATCATACGGTCTCTGTCACACTCTTCAACTCTGTCATTGCATCATGAAAGTAGCATAGATAATGATAATAAATAAATGAGCCTGGTTAAAGCCCAATATAGCTTTCTTTATGGATATTGAAATCTTATTTGATATGTATTCTTATAAACATATAATTTATACATCATATTTATGTATCAATATATGTAGTATAGAATAACATCTTATATATCATAATTTAATTATATACTACATAATATATTTTAATATTTTATACTTATATGTATACATAAATATGTACTTGCATATAATTATGCATAATTTAATTTTACATAATTTTTATTATATAAAATGTATTGCAAAATACTGTTTTTTAATTTTTTCAACCATTTAAAAATGTAAAAACCATTTTTTGCTCGCAAAATGTACAAAAACAGGTAGGAGGCTAGATTTGGCCCCTGGGCTGTAGTTTGCGCTCCTCTAAAGCCCTATCTAGTATTAGCTCTCATGGAACAATCAAAACGAGTTGGTACCTGGGACAGGCAGTCATATTGTTTTCCATCTTTAGTTGTGACAACAAGAGGCAAAGAAGTTAAATTACTTACTCAAGGCTGCACAGTCAGTGAAAGGAAGAGCTGGGATTGGGATCCCGATCTGCCTGACTCCAAACCCCAAGAAGGCCAGCTTCCTTCTTTAACTGCCTAACTGCCATCCCAGCCCTGGGTCAACTCTCTCCTGTCAGAACCCATTCCTAGTCCTCTGAGTTTTCTAATCCCATGGGTCAGGCTTCCTTCCTTTGCCTGGTCCACACTGACCCCACCCAAGGTCAGGGACGGAAATGGCCCACATTAGAGAAAAAACAAATCAAGTCTTTTAACCTCCTGCAAAGAGCCCCCTTGATCCTCCAGCCACAAAGTCACGTGTTTGCAGGATCAAGTACCAAGTCTCCACATTCATGGAGATATTTAGTAGTACACAGACAGGACCCAAATCTGTCTGCCACAAACACTCCGCAAACACTCACTTGCCCAAACCAGTTCTCATTATAAATCTTCTCTCTTATGATGTGTAACCACAATCACATCTTTCTTCTTTGTTTGCTTTTGAGGAATTCAATACCCTTGGAAAACAAGACCAGCAACAATAGCAAAACCACTGCTCTCAGAAACAGGAAATCCTACCACAACAGAAGCCCAAATGGTCCAGTGGAAAGAGGACATGCTGAAAACAATGACCAGAGTCCAAGAGTCAGTTCTGCCAGTAATGACCTGCTTCCCCAAGGTTGAGTTTCTCAGCAGAAAATGAGCATAATTAGCTTCAGATGAGAAAATGTACATAGATGTGTTTTGTAAACTGTAGACCTCTATACAAACGCTGGGTAAAGATGCTCTTATAAGGCTTGTACAATTTCAAACTAACACTGTAATTTGAATCATGACTTTATCAGCTCCATTCAAAATGTAATACTTGTCATCTTCGACGGAAACTCTAAGGCCATGTTTTTGGGAGACTTTTATTCCCTAAGACTTACTTTCTTTTCTGCGTGAATGGGAGCTGAGTTTATTATGAATTCCCCTGGCACCAGCACAAATCCAAAGTGTATGTGGTTTGAAGTGATAAGTGATGGGATGCTATTACAGGGGCTCGTGTGGGGACTGGCATCACCAGCAGAGGAGCAAGCCCTGTCATCCCAGGCAGTGGCACCAAGGCTGTCACCTACCAAGAGCACATCACAAAGTCTCCCACAGCACCCGCACTCAGGCTGGTGGGGCTCTGAAACCCCAGGGATGTCAGATTACACACCTCACCAGCCTTTGTGGAAACTCATTCACCCAGACAAGAATCCTTTCCTTGGGATCTGGTTAGAGCCTATTCAGTGCTAAAAGAGACCCTGCAATACCTGGTCCAATCTGTTCATTTCTCTTATGGAAAAACTGAGTCTCACACAGTAAAAGTGACTTCCCCAGAGTTATGTAAGCCCTGATCTTAGCTTTAGGAGAAACTGGTATAAGTTCTTGTTCTGCAGTTAACTAGCTATGCTACCTTGGTCAGATTATCCTTATTGGAATTTGATTAATCCTATCATCAATAAAAACTAACATTTGAATAGCACTTTAGGGTCTACCAACTGTATTCATAATCCAATTCTTACCCTAAACATTAAGGCGGGCAGGCATTGTAGTAATCTGCATTTTGTCTAAGAGGCAAGAGAAACTCAGAGAAACTAAGTGGTATTCAACTTTATACAGCGAATAAGGGAAAATTTATACCTACCTACCTTCTGACTCCAAATATTGTATTTTCTCCATCAACGCATACTGTTGAATTTTCTCAGTAATAAAATAATTAAAACTTGTAACAGACAAGGCACAGTGGCTGAGGCCTGCAATTCCAACACTTTGGGAGGCCGAGGTGAGAGGATTGCTTGAGCCCAAGAGTTCCAGACCAGCCTGATCAACATAACAAGACCATTTCTCTACAAAAATGTTGGGTTCAAGATGTTGAGACTGCAGTGAGGCATAATGGTGCCACTGCACTCCAGCCTGGGTGACAGAGTGAGACCACAATGAGAGAGAGAGAGAGAGAACCCACCCAAGATGGAAATTGCAGTCTCTTCACAACCTAATATTCGGGGTGACATACTATCACTTCTGCAGTATTACATTTATTAAAAACATGTCCTAAGTCCAGCCCTCACTCAAGTGGAGGTCATTACACAAAGACATGAACACCAGGAGATGAGGATCATGAGGGCCGTTTTGGAGACTGGCTATCAAAAGACCCCTTTATTTTTCCAAAATCTTTACTGACTCCCACAAGATCAAGGTCATCGGCTTGACTGAGAATATAGTACATTAAACTATATGAAAGTGCTCAGATTTACCTATATGTGATTCATAAAAGTGGCAATTTCATATGATTCAACCTAATTTATAATCTCTAGAAGCTCTCAGATACTCACAAACACTTTGATGAAGTTGTACTTCATTAATTGCAAAAGCATATGTGTTCTTTAGGAAAATGTTAATATGTATAGTTGGAGGTACATTATTTATTCCATCTTCAGACAGTGATTGGTTTGGGAAATGGATGTATGTCTTCCCTCAAGCTCTCTAGAATTAACTACATAGGGTCCGAGGGGTCCAGAACTCATAGACTCAATCATTGTACAAGTTGTAAGATACAGCTAACTCTAATAGGTGTCAAGAGTCCTTTCTATTACAGCATGCAGCCTTCCAGTAGGTGTCTTTATCAGACATCGCAACAGCCCTTTCTGTTGAATGATTCTAATGAATCAGTTCTGATTTAGTCAATAGCCATCCCAGATCAATCAGAAGCTTTTGTTATATTTCTCAGTGCCAAAGAAATGGAAGCAATAAACCTGAAGGAATAGTGTTCAAAACTTATTTATCATTTTAGCATCTTAATTTTTAATAGACTATACTTGAGGCCATCAGTCTATTGCATCCTTACTGATTTACATGGTTCATGCTCTTACTATTAATACTACTCTGTAAAAAGCAGTAGATACCAATGGTTAAGTTCACGGACCTACTGTCCTACACAGAAACTGCTATGGGCAGAAATTACTCTGGCTCCGGGGGATACAAGGGTGAATGAAACAGACAAGATCTCTGCTGTCATGTATTTTACACTCTTATAGTTCCCAAACCTGCCTTTTTAGAAATATCCCTGGGACCCACCCTAGACTTACTCAGTTTTAAAGTCCTGCAGATGACTGATACAGCTGGATTTGTGGTCCAGCATTTGGGAATCACTGATGTTTATTTCAATTTTCAACTGCCTTATCTCCTATTTACTCCACAACCCACAGCAGTGGTTTCCCTCTCACTACTTCACAGAAGTTGGTCTTGCTAACATCATCAATGAACTCTTGCCAGCCAAATTCATGGATTATTCCAGACTTCATCTTACTTTCCCTTCTGTGGCATGATACTGTTGGTCACACCCTGCTTCTTGATATTTCCCTCTATTGGCTTTTGACAATGTTTTGTTTGGGTTCTCTTTCTGTCTTCACTCTGGTTGCTCCCTCTCAGTGTTCCACTGTTGAACCTCTTCCTTTCCCTCTTGGTAAACAACGGGGTCACTCAGCACACTGCCTTCAGACATCGTCTCTCACTCTCTGAGGAATCCTCGGGTAAATTCCCCCACACTTTGGTTTAAATAGTCTGGGCCAACAATTTGAAATCCTGTATACCAGAACTCATTCCCCAAGACTAGTAGCACCCACAACACTCCACAGACCAAATGATGTAGCCCATCCTGAAAGATATAGTCAATCTGTATACTACCATATGGGATTTCCATTGGATCTTAATTAAACCAACAAACTAAGTGAAAATTTAAAGTACATTGTGCAATTCTTGAGGGAAAGGACTTGATCTTATTTATTTTGGTGTTCTCACATTATTAAGGACACTTTTTAAAGTATATAATATAGTAGAATATCTTATTGAAAAACTAACTTGTGTCTTTTTTCTCACTACCTAGACTCATCAAGAAGAAACAGAAGTTCATAGTCCTTTCCCAGAGTTAGCCAGATCTTTGTTTTAGAGAAATCAACAGGTAAGAGTGGACTTCTGCAAAGATGAGTGCTAAAAAATTATTTTGTGTTTTAAATTCTGAGCGTGAGAGGGAAGAGAGACTGAAAGCCATTGACTGAGGGAAGAAAAGGACAGGGGAAAGAATTGGGTGGCATGAATGTGACATTCTTTGCATAAGTATTTGTATGTGTGTATATATTATTTCTATCTATAGAGAAATCATAATATATGTATATTCATATAATATAAAACATATACTTGGATATATATAGGAGACAATAACAGTATCTACCTCACATGATTTTTATGAGCTAATGTAAATAAAATACTGAACACTGTACCTGGTGCATGGTAAGGATGCATCAGGTTAGCTTTTGTCCACTCTCTCCAAAATTCCACTTGCTTAAGCAAATACAAAAAAAAATTTTGTTTGAGTCAGATCCAATTGCTAAGCTTACCCTTAGGCCAGAGAATGGGTAACTGCACTCTTAAAATTGTATGCATAATTTTGTATACATATGCATATGTTTGTTTTTCTGCAGATAGAATCTTTAACTTTCATGAGATCTCGAAGGAGTCCTTGTTTCTAAAAATGTCCAGAATGCCTAGATATCATCTGTTGGTCAACATTTCAACAACCATTACTTTTTCTCTCTGGCTCCTAAACACACTGCTTTCCTGTCAAGATCTATGCCAGTGACTCAGAGATGCTCCTTTGTGCAATAGGCAGTTGTTTGTGCTGACTCTATACCTGACATTGTGCTAAGCCCAGGGTACAGTGAAACACCAACTCTGTGAGATCTTCAAAAGACAACTACCTAAGCTGTGATGGTTTACAGTGACCATAACATTTGTAAAAGGAGTATCTCAGCAGCTTAGGAGTAACTGTTTTAAAATCTGCTACTGTCAACAACATTTTTTTTTAACCTGAGGAAAAGAGAGAAGGAGATTACTTGGTAGGGAACAGAAATGTAACAGAAAGCGTTTTCTCTTTAACTGGACAGAAAGGAAGGTAAGGAAAGACAATCTCCCCAACTCTACCACACGTCCTCCTCATTGTTTTCTTTTTAGTTTTTTTTTTTTTGACCAAAATCTGCCCTTTATAGTCTAGATTTATTTTCTTTTAGTTCAGTATGAATTGTGGACTCTTGGAATCTATGAACATGGTAGGCTCTTAATTCATATACACAGCATATCAATTAGGTCTAATTTTGAAAATATCCAAGGATGAGGATCTCACTACATTAGAGGTCTATTCCATATTTGTGTATGTCTAATTATTAGTAATTTCTTCCTTGTTTTGAGCTGAATTCTACCCTAGTTTCTAACTCAAAGTCCCAATTTCGTTCTTTGAAATTATGTATGTCTTTTACATCAATATTTTTCATTAATGGGTCATAAAATCAGTTTTGGAATTACATCCAGCATTATATTAATAAAATTAGAATAGGAAAGGATAGGGTAAAAGAGGATAGAAACTAATTGAATCGAACAGTGTAAAGTAGAAAATAGTGGAGTTCAGAGATCATAGCATGTAATAGAGACTGGTATTATTTTTTTCAAAGTTTGTTACAATAGTTTATAGATTTATATAAAAATGTACTAAGTTGTATTATAAAATCTCTTTCTCACTTTTGGTTGCCATTGAAAAGTTTGGGGGAAATTTTTTTTTTTTGAATTGGAGTCTCACTCTGTTGCCCAGACTGGAGTGCAGTGGCCGCTCCTGGCCACCGCAGCCTCGACCTGCTGGGCTCCGGCGATCCTTTCGCCTCAGCCTTCCAAGTAGCTGGAACTACAGGTGCACGCTACCACGCCTGGCTAATTTTTTGATTTATTGTAGAGATGAGGTCTTGCCAAGTTGCCCAGGCGGGTCTCGAACCCGCCAGCTCAGGCAATCCACTCACCTCGGCCACCCAAGGCGTGAGATTACAAGCTGAACCACCGAGCCCGGCGAAAATTTTTTTTTTAAATAACAAATTCCTTCAGATATTTGAGGACTGTATCAGGGAACCCTGGGTATCTTGTTATCAGTATCCCAGTAGCCTTGAATATGCCTCATTTGACTTTGTTTCTAGTCTCTTCCCTACCCTAGTCTCTCTCTCTCTTCTGATTGTCCTCTCTTGAACATTCTTCTTGGAGTGAAATCACAGAACCTTCCAGCCTGGACAGGACTGGTTGACAGGGAGACAATACCATATCTTGGGGCAAGGAGACAGGCAGCAGTTCTCCCTGCTTCCATGTTTACTAAGTTCTCCAATGTCTTCAGCAGTGATGTATCAAGATCTTGACCCTATGGCCAGAGAGCTCCCAGGAAAGTGTTTGTGGGAAACTCAGATTAAAAAATGAATATTGAGCAGCTGCTCTACCAGGTCACAAGCTAGTGCCAAGAGACAGAGATGTAAGAGCCACCCTGTGCACTCCAGGCCGATTCACACCCATTATCTCATTGAATTTGTGAGCTGTGCAGAATTATTTTCATCTCATTTTTTTAATACAGAAACTGAGGCTCAGAGAGGCAGATAAGAAATGTATTGATGTATGTTAGGACTTGCCATAAATCTTGCAATAAATGGTCATCAGACCACCCATAATGTGATATAGATGACAGTAGTGGTGGCCCTCACTTCAGTAGCACTTGTTTTCAAGACACCCTCATGTCCCTTATCTCATTCATTCAGTGATTGTTCAGAGCATTTTCATCTTCCAGGTGAGAACATGGACCCAGAGAGACTAAGCTACTTGTCCAAGATTACGTATCTAGAGGGTACTACAGCTAAGATTTGAACTTGGGTCCCAACTCTAAATTCAGTGCTATTCTCACGGGCTCCTATGCCTAATGCTGACTTTCCCCAGACCTACTGAAGCAAACTGCTCTTTCTCTTACCTAGTCCATAAATTTGCAAAGAAGTTCCGGGGTGCTAATTCCAACTAACCTATTATAGCCAAGATGGCATTAGTCTGTGTGACTCTAGGATAAGATGGATTTTTCCCACAAATAACCAACAAATTTGAGCCAAGTCATAAACATTATTTACATCCATCTTGGAGGGCAGCGGAGTCTGCAGTCAGTGTGCCAGGGAATATATGAGAAAATCAGGCAGCCTTAATCTCTGTAGCATGTGGAAGGAAATAAAGACCACCTTGACTGATGGCTGACTTGATATGTCTGAAGGGGATTAAGTCTGGCTGTGACAGAAATGACTGGGGAGCCAAAGTGCAGGGAACTCGATGAGGTATGGCCTTCCAAGTTTAAACTTCTAATCTCAAAGGACCAGAGTGACTTCGTAAGGAATTCAAGAAGAACGCAATTCACTCAACATATAATAGGATCCTGAAATCCTAAGAATGTTTTCCTGAGGCCAGAAAAAGGAAAGACATGTAGTGATGCCTGCTGTGGGGTGACTGGTGTCTCAGGCAGGCTGTGCAGTGCTACTTTGATAACTCAGTACCACAAAGGTATTACGGGATTGATGACATTTGCAGGTGTTGACACCTATCCAAACTCATCCTCTAAACGGAGAGCTTAATAGATAGGAAGAACGGCTAAACATATCCATGCATTCACCCAAACTAGCAGACTGGCAAAGTCAAGCCCAGAAATAAATGAAGTTTAATCTCTGGAGTTTAACCTTAAATACTGTCACTGGATTTTTGAGGTGATTCTCTCTACCCGCGCCCCCCCCCCCCAGTTGTTTTTCTTCCTCTAGAGGTTTGTCTTCTGATAATAAGCTCTGTTTGCATTTGCAAAATATGAAAAGTGAACTTCCAGATGGACTTCTCAGAGTGCAATCTAAACATGAAGGAAACAAGAAATCCAAAAGTCAAAGGCGAGTGGGAGGTTTTCTTCTCCCCCAAATCTCTGGGGAGTCCAATTCATTCAACATGCTCACATTCTAGTTTCATTTCCATTTTCTATAATAAGAAATGAAGATGTAATATGTCAATGTTGATGTATCAGAGAGATGATGAATTCCAGGCTAAAACACGGCGACATCTGCTTGGAAACGAGATGGAAGAAATTAAGATGCTTACCATGATTATTTTCTTCCAGAGCAAATTTATAGTATCTTCGGTCTCAAGGGCAGGAATTCCAGACAGATTAGCTTTTCATCTCCTAGGTAACTCTCTGAACTGCGTAGCTATAGAAATTCATTGCTTTAACACTGGGTGTCCTTATTAGGGAAATATCTTAAATTCTATGCCAACAAAGAAACTCATTGACTACTAAGCAATAGTCATGAAAATATTTATGACATGGATTACAAACAGGTGCTCCAAATAGAACAAAAGCTAGGGTTATTCACTACTTGGACTAACTGGAAAAAAAGCCCAACATTATTTACACCTAGCCTAGTACATTTAATGCTTTGAGTAATTTTTTTTTCTCATTATATGACCTTATAGTTTAGAAATGGTAAATTTGCTTAAGTACCAGAGGGAATTGGCAAACATGAATAGAGCAATATAAATAATAGTGCTAGAGCATTGCCTATACTGTGCCCATGTGTAAATTATTCTACAAAATTGTGTCTAGTCCCTACTACATGCCTATGTTTGGGATTGGCGGTGCAAAGATAAATACAACGTGACCCCTACCCAGTTCAAAATTTTGCTGTATTTATTTCCATAAACTTCTTAGGAAATTGTATAGACTTTAGCATGTCCATTTCACAGCTGAGGAAACTGAGGCTTGACAAGGCCACACACTGGAAAGCACCTAAGTCAAGACTGATTCCTAACTTCTTTCAAGTCCAGCGCCCTGTCCACTCCCTCAACCGCTGTTATGATTGACAGAAGAACCAGAAAGGTGTTGGTTGACCCGAGGGCAACCGCTCACAGTGTCTAAGGGGCATCAGAGCTGGCCTTTTACCTAGGCTAGCCTCTTATGGCTTCTCGTTTTCATTTTGCATTCAGCACCAGGTAGTCATGACTGTGGTCTCAATCAGAACTAAGTGATACTTTGCAGAAATTGCTGAAATGCTCATTGAAAAACTCTTTCTTCCAATTGTGTTTTTACCTCATTCAATGGGGAAAGATTTGGGGACTTTTTGGAGCATCTTCTCTCAGAACTTTAGCAACAGGTGTTGTAAAATGTTCCCAAAAATATTGCTTGGCCTGGAAACTTCTTTCAACATAAGTGACCATTGCTAAAAAGGAATTTGTTAAGAGAGACAAGAGTTGAGGTAAAGTTCATAAGAAGCTGCCTGAGAAGTCTCTGATTGGAAAGGAATATCTGGGGGCAGGTATGGGACAGTTGACACACAGGTCATGTGCAGTCAACAGGGGCCAAAGAGGATATTTATATTTTATACCCATCTTAGATACAGTTGATATGATTTTATCTTTCTGAGAAAAGGTTTCACTTGACAGTCTCCCAGGCTGAAGTGCAGTGGCACGATAACAGCTCACCGCAGCCTCAACCTCCTGGGCTCAAGCTATCCTGCCTCAGTCTCCAAAGTAGCTGGGACTTCAGGTGCACACCACCATGCCTAGCTAATTTTTCTAGTTTTTGTAGAGATGGTGGCTTGCTTTGTCTCAAACTCCTGGCCTCAAGACTCAAACTTCAGTCTCATCCTCCCAAAGTGCTGGGACTACAGGTATAAGCCACCACACCTGACTATTTGATTTTCTTTTTCATACTGGCAAAAATCAACCAATATATTATTATTCCAAAGGATCACAATCAAATAAAAACACCACAGTAAAATGAGAATAATTTGGGGATCACAATAATTATAGATTTGAGGATCCCCTCACCTGTCAGCTGTTTGACCTTGAGAAAGTCATAGAATTTCTCTGAACTTCCATTTTCTACCTCATAGGATAAATATGATGATGAATTTGAAAGCACTTATTAAATTATAAAACATTATATAAATCCAGGTTTTTTTCTTTTTTATTTACACACAAAAGAAATCAAATCCAAATACAGCATTAAACATCTCTTTATACTCAAATATTATTCATCACCAATGCAGTCTAACTGTTAGCTGCCCTCAGCCTCTGTCACACTCACTCAGCCTCTTTTCTAAGAATGAGCATTCAGGGAACCCCTTCAGAGGGTGCTCCCCATGGCTTCGGTTCTATGATTATAGATTGGGAGGGCTTGCTGCATCTCTGAATTGGGAAAGCAAGGCCCCCTGATTAGCCTTCAGGCCTGACAGCTATCCTGAGCTGGCCTTTTGATTTCTAACCTCTCCAGCCTGTTACTTCACCACCTCTTCTCATCTCAGTAAATGGTCACTCCATGCATCCAGGCTCTCAGCTTAAAAAAAAAAGTGGGGCTCATCTTTGACTCTTTTTTTTTTTTGAGTGGAGTCTTACTCTGTTGCCCAGACTGGAGTGCAGTGCCGGCCACCGCAGCCTCGACCTGCTGGGTTCAGGCGATCCTTCCGCCTCAGCCTTCCAAGTAGCTGGAACTACAGGTGTGCACTACCATGCCCGGCTAATTTTTTTATTTATTGTAGAGATGAGGTCTCTCTGATTTTATCTTTCTGAGACAAGTTTTCACTTGACAGTCTCCCAGGCTGAAGTGCGGTGGCACAATAACAGCTCACCGCAACCTCAACCTCCTGGGCTCAAGCTATCTTGCCTCAGTCTCCAAAGTAGCTCCAAAGTTGCCCAGGTGGGTCTCGAGCCCGCGGGCTCAGGCAATCCACTCATCTCAGCCTCCCAAGGCGTGGGATTACAGGCTGAGCCACCAAGCCCGGCTTCATCTTTGACTCTTATATTCCATCTATATCCAATCCATCCCCCAAGTGCCACCACTTCCATCTTCAAAATATACACTTGTTATCTATTCCACTAACACCACCCT
>CAUYQG010138551.1:0-28634 GCA_963574415.1 Tarsius wallacei | reverse complement strand
TCATTCCTCGCTCAAAGATCTATATTTTATAACATAAATCCTTGCAACAGCATTCACTGTAATTGATTCTTTTACTAACAATCCAGTAGGACAGAGTAGAATAGTTTTAGGCTTTTTTTTTCTTTTCTTTTTTTTTTTTTTTTGAGTTGGAGTCTCACTCTGTCACCCAGACTGGAGTGCAGTGGCCGCTCCCAGTCACCGCAGCCTCGACCTGCTGGGCTCCGGTGATCCTTCCGCCTCAGCCTTCCAAGTAGCTGGAACTACAGGCACGCGCCTGTAAAATTAGCCCAGCTAATTTTTTATTTGTTGTAGAGATGAGGTCTCACCAAGTTGCCCATGCGGGTCTCGAACCTGCGGGCTCAGGCAATCCACTCACCTCGGCCTCCCAAAGTGCTGGGATTACAGGCTGAGCCACCAAGCCGGCCTTTTTTTTCTTTAAATAGCATTTTAGTTTTGCAATTTTTTCATAATAATGAGCTGTTATGTGTAGGGTTTCTCCTCTTTTTTTTTTTTTTTAACAAGGAATTACATGCAAACCAAATAAGGCAAAATGCAAATACAGAGGTTTTTGTGACAATTGTAATCAGCCCACAGTGCATAAATCTCGTCATTGTAACCTGGTTATGCTGGGGAGTAAATCTCTTATTTATGTTTTTCACAACCATAATATGTAATAGTGACATTTACATGAGTACATGTGCCAAGATTTAAGAATGTAAAACATTCTTAACTTATAAAAACAAATGAATTATATTTACATTACAGAAAGATTTATTGCAGGATTCTTCTAACCAATAAGCTCCCCTACTGCACTGAAGACAGAAAGTAATTTACAATGTATTTGAGTCCAACTTTTTGATCAAGAACACATCTACTGCACCAAGCAAAGAAGTATACAGCAATACCAAAATCACACTCAGCTCTCGGTGTATGTTCTCTTTGGCTGCTGACCCTCTATCCTCCATGTCAATAGTGGCTAAGTATCCGACAATCTGCAAAGTCTCTGACAAGCACATATCATGCCTTTTGGAGATATACTAACAACATGATTAACACTGTAGCAGACAAAGGACAGTTCTAAGGGTGAACAGACCACAGAGTGTGGGAAAAGCATGGCAATGTCACAGATACCACTGGAGCCCCTGCTAAGGATCAGAAGCTACGATAAGTGTCTTAAAACACTATCTCATTTAATCCTCAAAACACAACCTTTGAGTAAGTAGGTATCCTCTCCATCCTACAGACAAGAATGAAGACCTGGAGAAGACACAAAGTCCTGGACTTGGGAATTAAAAAATGTGAGTTCAAATATTGCTCTTATCAGTACCCTTGACGCGTCCTTGAATTCTGAGTTCCAGTCTTCTCACAGAATGGGTATTTGTGAGTAAAGTGCTCTACGAGCTCAAAAGGGTTATATTAGTATATATTATTATATATAAGTGTCCCCGTGAGAAATTAAAACCTTTGCAGGAAACACGAAATTAGGGAATTTTTATCACATTCTTGATCGTCCCAAACTGCATATGGGGCTTTGGAAACAGAAGTTAAGTTTTTTGACTCAATGGGAAGGACTCTTAGGGAGGATGTGGCTATAGCAATGCTTCCCACTCTGAGAAAGGGCCTATGGGAACTGAGATGAAGACCTTGGGGAATCAAACTTTGAACAATTTTCTATTATTTTCTATTCCTGAATTAGAGAGAAAATTGTATTTATAGGAATTCTGAAGTCTCTGCTCCCATATTTATTTGAATCATTCTCTTAGGAATGACTATTGGAAAGCAAATACAAGTAATGGGGGAGGGGGTTCAACATATAGCTTTAGAGCTATTTCAAAATAAGAATAAATTTTACCAACGTCTGCCTCGACTTAATATCTAGAATAGTATTTATAATTATAAAGCAAAACCCATAATGTGCCTACAGGACCAGTTTCACCTTTCTGACCAAGCATTTATAAAACTATTAATCAAGTGAATTTTTGTTTGAATGTTTTAAGGTTCAACTTATTTAATGAAGTTTTCAAGCACCTATTAAGAGGTAAGTACTGCCTGGCCTAGGAATACAAATAGAAAAAAAAAAATTCTAATTTAATTTTAAAATATTTGATTTTAATTGACTCATAAAACAAATTCACTACAACAGAAGGTAATCAGTGCAATGACAGAGGTATATGTTTGTCAACTATTACCAGTTGCTACTAAATTATAGAAAACATTCCGTTATTCTGTTCACTCTGTTGACTGTTTCCTTTGCTGTGCAGAAGCTTTTTAGTTTGATATGACCCCATTTGTCCACTTTTGCCTTGGTTGCCTGTGCTTTGGAGGTATTACTCAAGAAAGCTTTGCCTAGACCAATGTCCTGGAGTGTTTCCCTAATGTTTTCTTTTAGCAGTTTCATAGTTTCAGGTCTTAGATTTAAGTATTTAATCCATTCTGATTTCATTCCCATGTTATTCTGTCTTTTCCTGACAATTAGACCCGACAGACCTCTACACCACCATAATCTCGCTTTTTTGTTAAAGCTACTCTTTTCATCATTCTGCTGGTAAGAAATTTTCTAAAATATAAATATTAAAATGAGAAACTACTGTATACCTATGGGCTAAAGAGTTGCTGCTATGACAGAAATTGAAGCATAAATTTCCAAATAACTCATGTCAAAAAGAAAACTAGAAGACACTTAAGTTGTACAATAGTAAAAAATACTGCAAATCAAATCTTGTGGGACAAAATTTTGGGACACAGCAGTTGAGCACTCTGTTATGGTCTTCCCACATCCCCAAAAAGCTCAAGGTCACTAAGCCATGAAACCTCATCAGGGGCCTCTGGAGCAGCGTCTCCTGTCAGAGCCTAGGCAGAGTGACACCACCTCTTCCAGACTCACTCACTCTTTCTCCTGGTCTCCTGCTCCTCTCCAGCAAGACCTGGGTGCTGTTACAAAGGTGTTTGCTTTATAATAATTGACTCACCTATTAAAAGAAAAAACTCAAAGGATATAACTAAAGTAGTATTTAGTGGGAAATGTCCACATTTTTTAAAAGGAGGTTACAATCTAATAAGCTAAACAGCCAATTTATGAAGTTTAAAAAATAAGAACAGAATAAACTCAAAGAAAACAGAAGAAATATTTTGGAAAGACAGTAAAGTCAAGTCACATTTAAAAATTGCTTTTGCTGCTGGATTAGATGAGGATGGGCAACTATAAAAGCTTAGTGAATCATAACACTGAGTGACCTCTCATAGAAACAAAGATCTGAGTATCACATGTTCTCACTCATATAGTGGACCTTGAACATCTATCATAATACTATAAGAAAAGGATCAACAGTGGTGGGAAACTATTGGGGGGGGAAGGGAGGTGGGATTAACGGTAGTCAATATCTGTCTGGGGACGGGGAGATACCCCTTATCAACAAGGGTACCTGAACGAAACATATTTGTATATATAACCCTTCAATGTACCCCACGATATCAAAAAAAAATATTGATTAAAAAAAAAAAAAAAAAAGCTTAGTGAATCAAGTGAAAGAAACCGTTTACTGGACTCAGATCGCTTCCCAAATGTCTAGAAGTTCCTGTTCTCTTAGCTCACACTGTCTCTTCCTCCAGACTGAAACCAATGGTGTGTGGTGGGCAATGAGACCCTGGTCTAACACTTAGTTTTCAAAACTAGGTTCAATGAAACTCCAGGAAGGCCCCCAGCTTTCTCCTTCCTCCCCAAAATAACTACACCCTACTTCATGCCTCTTCATATGCCACAGATGCTCCTATTCTAGCACTTTATCATCTTTTGTTGTATATATTTGCCCATCTCTACTGACCTGTAACCCTCATGAGATCACTAGACACTGGTTGAATGAATTTGCTTGATGAAATAACAATCTAAAAAAGAACGGGATTGATAAAAATATGGTGATATGAGAAGGTATCCAAGATAAAGATACACTATTAAGCAAAAAGTACATGCTGTGTGTGTTGTGTGTGTATGTGTATGTGTGTATGTTCACATGTGTATCTGGAATAGTACACAAACCATCAGCAGACAGGACACAAATCTCCAGGGACGGGACAGGGGTCAGAAAGGAAGTAGGACTTGACTTCTCCTTTTACCTCCTTCTGCAGGATGCTACATTTTTAACATGGCATGCATTACATTTATATTGCTTAAAATGCTTCAGCTACAGTTTTTAAAAAAAATCATTTTGTCAATGAGCATTTTTTTCCCTAGGAAAAAAATCAAACATCAATTTTAAACCCAAGTATAACTCAGCTTTCTCTGGTGTCCATAGAATCAAAGCCATTTTCAGATGCTTCCACAGCTAAGATACCGAAAAGTACAGTAATAGAATCAGCATATATTCAAAGTAGAAGTCAATTGAAATATCAAAATGTTATTCACAGTACTCCTAGGAAAGGAATACCAATTCTATGTTACAGATTCCTTCATTTTGTAAAAAAAAGGCCACTTAGGAAGGCAGGATGACAGAGCGTTTGATGGGCAAGCTTTGAACAGTGACTGCTCTGAGTTAGAATCCAGGCTCTGTCATTAGTTGGGTGATCAAATTCTTCAACTGTCTAGGCCTCAGCTTCCTCATCAGAAAAGTGAGAGTGATGGTGCTTGGCTGTCAAACCCTACACCAGTACCTCTGCTGGAGCATAAGCTTGCTTTATATGCTTGCATTGACAAATATGTCTCACTTGAATGACAATCACTCATGATCTCAAACCCAGCATATAATTGCCTAGTATCACTCTAAAGTAGGTGGCAGCCACTTCATGGAGACTATGAGAACTATAGGCACTGTGCTGCTCTAGCAGGCCCATGGATAAGTCAACTCTTTAGTAACTGGATGTACCAACACTACTGAGGTTTACAGAAAAAATAGAACATGTATGTGGCATTAGCTCCACCTGCAGCCAGCTAGGGTGGTAAGGGTGGGAGGGTCAGGCACTCCTCCCACAACCATGGTGCAAACTACATTTGACCTATGCACTGAGACATCATCAAGAACCCACCAGCAAGGATCCTGCTACCTGTGGCTGGGGAGCGGCCATGACAATGCTGGCTGCCTATTCAACCTATCCTAAATCACAAATCATGGAGACTGGCACATGAATCATGGACAAACATGTTCAGATACACATTTTTGTGAATTGCTCAAATTTATTGGTTTAATACATTTTTTTTCCTGTTTTGCCTTTTAAAAAATAGCAACCATCTATTTAGAAGTTAAACTGGTTTTTCTTTTACAATCATAATGAGGTCTCCTTTTATTATGCATTTAAGTATAAAACGCAACTGAAGATTCTGTTCCTGATACTAGCACCAAGGGCGTGCACTAGATGGACACAGCTAACATCATCTTCAACTCTGCCACCAACAAGGAGTGGTTCTGGTTGTGCGCAACTTCTGCTGGGGAAACTTTACAATTCCATTGCTTGCATCTTTTCTAAATGTACCTTTCATTACTTGTACTGTATTTTGAAACCACAGAAAACATCTCGGCTGGAGTTACATCCCTGAATAGAATGTGCAAACTTAAGAAAATAATAAGCACTAAAGTTAGATGTATATAGTCTCCTGTCACTGCTACCCCCATTCTTATTTTGAAAAATTTCCAAGCTCCAGAAAAATCATGAGACTACAAAGTAGTGAAGAAATTGGAACCCTCACACACTACTGTTGGACTGTTAAGTGCAGGTATTTTGGAAAAACAGTTTGTCAGTTCTTCAAAAAGTTAACACTAAGTTACTAAGCCAAATACACTCCTAAGTATACACAAGAGAAAGGAAAACATACTGTCACACAAAATAGAATGTCCATAATAGTATTACTCATAAAAGCCAAAAGGTAGAAACAACTCAAATATCTATCAACAGAAGAATGGTTAAGCAAAATGTGGTCTATTTGTACAATGAAATAGTATTCAGTCATAAAAAGGAATGAGGAACTGACACATGCTTCAACACTGAAAACATTACATTAGATGAAAAGAAACCAGTCACAAAAGGGCACATATTGCATGATTCCATTTATATGAAAAGTCTACAATAGACAAATCCATAGAGACAAAGCAGATATATGATTGCCAGAGGTTGGGAGAGTGAATGAGTGACTGCTAATGGGTTCAGGGTTTCTTTTCAAGATAATGAAATTGTCCTAAAATTAGATAGTGATGATAGATGCACAACTCTGTAAATATACTAAAAACTACAAAATCATACATTTTTTTTTTAGTTGGAGTCTCACTCCGTTGCCCAGGCTGGAGTGTAGTGGCATGCTCACGGTCACCCCAGCATCGAGCTGCTGGGCTCTGGCGATCCTTCTGTTTCTACAATAAATTTAAAAATTAGCGAGGCGTAGTGGTCTGTGGTTCCAGCTACTTGGAAGACTGAGGCTGAAGGATCACCTGAGCCAGCAGGTCAAGGCTGCGATAACTGTGAGCATGCTACTGCACTCCAGCCTGGATGACAGAGTAAAACTCCAACTCAAAAAAACAAAAACGAATCCAGGCAAATTGTTTCACAGAATGTCCCTCGATTTGAATATATCTTATTGTGTCCTTATGAAATGACTGGAATCAAACATTTTGGGCTGGAATGCTACATAGAAGAGTTTTGTCATCAGTGCAACTTGCCAGGAAATACATGTCAGTCTCATTAGTGTTGATGGCAAGGTGGTGCTCATTGTTGGTCTTGGTTAGAAGGGTGACTACCAGATTTCTCCATTAAAAAGACAGCTTTTCCCTTTGTAATTATTTTGAGTCTGTGTAAATATCAGGTTTCCCCAGTTGTCTTTTACCCAAAAGTTTTAGCATACACTCAAGACTGTTGCCTGGTATTCTATCCTTTTTGGCATTACTTGGCATTCACGTGACAGATCACTGCTACCAATACTGGAGTGTAGGAGCTAGTTGTGATTTCAACGCTAGTTGCACACCAGAATCACCAGTATCTCTGGGGGTGGAACCTGGGCAATCATATTTTAAAATTCCCCAGGATGACTGATTTTAATGTAGAGTAAGGATTGATTCCCCAAGTAAGAGGAACCTTACAACATCCTCATTTTGCAAAGAAGAACACTAAGGCCCGAGGAGGTCCAATGACTGGCCAAAGGCACAAAGCTTGTTAATGGCAAAGTTTAGATTTTACTTTTGAATATCTGCATTTTAAAATGCCATTTCTTCTGTATGAATAAAACCAGAGAAATGAATAACTTTTGCAGTATGTTGTTATAAGTGACCACCACCTTAGGTATGCTGTCACCAGATGTGCATCTTTCTGTTTTCAAGGTTAATTGCGGCTTTCATTCATTAGACCTTTGCGGTCACTTGAGGAAAGACGGAAAGGAGAGTCTGGTCAGCAGCTCCTCCGTTCTCAGTGCTCACTGCGACAGCTCAAGTCAGAGGGCCCAAGGCCGAGTCCGACGTTCAAGGAGCCAGACGGTTACAGCTGCAGCCTCGGCACCGGGCGTTTGCCCCTGTACGTCCCGCAGACGCAGCGGCATCTCCTCCGGGAGCCCCTCGTGAGGGCAGCCGGCCTCGCGCGGAACGCACCTGACGAGGATGCACTCGGCGGCGCGCCCCTGCCCCACCCAGGGACACACAGACGTGCGCGGAGCGCTGGAGACAAGAAACTGTGGCCACTTCCCACCCAATCCCTTCCACCACCACCGTCACTCCCCCACCCCGCTTACCCCAGCGTGATAAACTTTATTCGCTCTTTTAATCTTGATGTCCAGGGAGGTCCCCATCTCGAATTCTCTCCAGCAGGCGCCACTTCCGGCCGCGCACGACCGACTGTGAACTAGGGTCGCCCCGCCCCTCCGTCCTGGGCACCGCCCCTTCCCCCTCGCGGGGAGCGACTCACGTGACCGCGTACCTAGGCCGGATGGACGCCCCAGCTTGGAGAGGGTGTACGCCCCCACGCCATCCCTTTTCCGGCACAGGAGCAGGCCTCACCCCCGGCCGAAGGGCTGTCACCCTTCGCCCCGCCCCCGTCGGGCGTGAGGGGCGGGACAGCCGAACCCCACCCCAATTCGGAAGACCAGCCTTACGCCGGAAATACTCCTTTTCTGCCTGATTTAGCGGAGGGAGGGAGGAACTCTCGGCTCTCCCGGCATGCCCCGCGGTAGGGGGCGGAGCCAAGGCCGCTTCGCGGGCGCGACCTGAGCAGAAAGGATGAAGCTCCCATCAGGCTGTGCGGCGCAGAGGGCTGCGCTATGGAGTTGGCTTTCGGGGGGTTATGTTTTGGGAATGCCTTTGCTCCCCCAAACCGCCTTCCTCTTTTCAACTCTAGGCCTCCTTCACTTTCTCCCTAGGTTTCTGGGGAGCCAGCAACCCTCCTGTCTGACCCTGGCCCAGCGCCACTCCCCTTCTCGCGGGGAACGGTTCCGGTCACCCGCAGGGGTGCGGCCCCCGCGCTCTTGTTCTGCAGAGCGCTGATTGGCGGGCGGCTCGGATGCCCCGCCTCTCCCGGCCGAGCCCAAGGCCAAGTGATGTGCGGGTGACCTCGCTCCGCTCCGAGCCGCGGCGCTGGGTCACCCGCCAGCCGTGCTCCGCGGGGCCGCATGGGATTGTGGGTATTCCCCAGGCGCGTGTCCTGGAACCTGGCGTTAAATATTCAGAGCTGAGCGCTCTAGAGCCGGCCGCTGTGGGCTGCGCCAGGAGGTGGAAAGGTCCGTCGCCGACCTCGGGGCTCGGAGATTGGTTGGAAATGAAAGCCTCAAAGCTGGATCTGCTTATTTTTATTCCTAGTACTGACTTGAGATAAATAACTGGTTTTTTTGGGAGGGGAGGGTATCCTGCCTCCAGGCAAGGCAAGCAATGCAGAATTATTGAAATAAAATATCGTGCAAACGTTTTAAATAAAGACTTTGCCAATAAGCAGAAGGTCAAATTTCATTATTTTGGTAGATGATTAATGCGTTGAAGAAGTGCTTTTTGTTAAAATTCCTTGGTTCTGATATTTGTTTTTACAAGTGCATTAATTTGGGGATGAAGTTTTCTGTAAAACAATTTCGTGAATTAGTATCACAAATGTCTCCCTCTTGAGAAGATGTGTAGTAGGCTAACCGTGAGGACACTACAGCTAAAATTGCGTTTGAAAGTTGGTAAATGTGGGATTTCCAAATATTCAAGTCTCAGTTTTCAGCTCCTTTCTGCTCTCAGGACTTGGGTCTCTGTCTTGCATATTTTCCTGGCAACTCAGACTCGGCAATTCTAAAACTATTCATTAGGGACTTAATAATCACAGTCTAGTTTATTTGAATTCAGGAAGTGGATCCCTCTTCACTAGACTCACCTGTCATTTTCAACTGTTAAAAAAAAAATCAGTCTCGGAAGACAGTGCAGGGAAACAGGAAAAGAAACACGTGCATCTACATTTTGTACTGGTTTGTTTCTTTTCCTGTTTCTTAGAACATTCCTTGTTCCTCGAGGACATGTGCCATATTTACTCATCTTTGTAAGCTGAATACAGTCTGTATGGATGCAGTAAAGAGCTCTGGTTCCTGCAGTTAGTGTAATCAGTTTGTTGAGCCCTTTCCATGTGATGGCTTCTGAACACAAAACATTGCATTTTTCTCCAAACCGCTGCCCTTTTTAATATTTTCCATCCGTCACTTTCACCTTAAGTGATACCTTAACTCTCTGGGCAATTTCAGTTTATTAAAAATCAGACCATGTGAGGTGTCAATCTCATGGCTTGAGTGGGACACTAGATCCTTAGTGGGAGTAGGAAGGTACAAGTTGTGGTTCTGGCTGTCAGACAAAACAGATCTGCAAACAGTGAATGGAATACCAGCCTCCCCTTCCAGTAGGCCCCACTGATACCTAGGAGAGATTATCTTACACACCCACTACATCACTTCCTTCCAGAAACACCATACTCACCACAAGTCTGACTGCTTCCTTTCATTCTTTCCCCTGCCTTCCTGTATAGACCGGGAGGGAGAGGATTGTAGAAGGAAGCAGGGCTAGATATGCAGCTTTTTATTAAGCCCTGTTGAGAGTGGCCCCATCAAGGCAACATCAAAGAATTTGTGGACATGTTTTAAATCCCATTAAATGCTACTTCCTATACCCCACCCCCTCTGTGCCCATTGATTTGGAAAATGTTTCCCAAAAAACTTCCTGCACATTAAGTCTTCATCTCGTAAGTCTGCTTTCTAGCAACCCAACCTACAACAATCCTGTTATACTAGCTCCATGATGTAACCTCCATAATAATCCTCACAACAATCTTACTACATAAGAACAATTACTATTTCCTCATCTTACAAAAGGGAAAAACGGAGGCAAAGAAAGATTAATGTACTTGCCCAAGGCCATGTAGCAACTAAGTGGCAGCCGCCAATTCTGACTCCAGAGCTCACACTGGCAATCACTGATCAACGTGCTGCTATAGATACATATGACAAACACCTGGGCACATAACAAGGGGGGTTTGGGGTTTGTGATCTTAATTAAAAGACTGCATGAAGGACTGCCAATCAAATGTAAAAAGCAGGAGTGCAATGTTATAGTCAAAGGCAATATTTTTTAAAAATTTATTTTAGATTCCTGGAGTACATGTGTAGGTTTGGTACATGGGTATATTGCATGATGTTGAGGTTTGGGTTGCTACTGAATCCATCACTCAAGTGGTAAGCATGATATCCAATGGGTGGTTTTTCAACTCTTGTCCCCTCTTTCCCCTCACTAAGAGTCCCGAATGTCTGTTGTTCCCATTTAAAGGCCATCTTAAAGAAAGCAATGAGCCGGGCTTGGTGGCTCAGCCTGTAATCCTGTGCTTTGGGAGCTGAGGTGAGTGGATTGCCTGAGCCCGCGGGTTCAAGACCCGCCTGGGCAACTTGGTGAGACCTTATCTCTACAATAAATCAAAAAATTAGCCAGGCGTGGTAGCGCGTGCCTGTAGTTCCAGCTACTTGGAAGACTGAGGCGGAAGGATCGCCGGAGCCCAGCAGATCGAGGCTGCAGTGGCCGGGAGCGGCCGCTGCAATCCAGTCTGGGTGACAGAATGAGATACACACACACACACACACACACACACACACACACACACACACACACACACAAATGGGCCAAGCTCGGTGGCTCAGCCTGTAATCCCAGCACTTTGGGAGGCCGAAGTGAGTGGATTGCCTGAGCCCGCAGGTTCGAGATCAGCCCTGGCAACTTGGTGAGACCTCGTCTCTACAATAAATCAAAAAATTAGCTGGGCGTGGTAGTGTGCACGTGTAGTTCTGGCTACTTGGAAGGCAGAGGCAGAAGCGTTCCCGGAGCCCAGCAGGTCGACGCTGGGGTGGCCGTGAGTGTGCCACTGCACTCCAGCCTGGGCGACAGAGTGAGGCTCTGACTCAAAAAAAAAAAAAAAAAAAAGAAGAAAAGAAAAAGAAAGGAATGGAGGGTCATTTTATCAACTGATAGTGAAAAGCACAAGATTAAAACCATTGAAGAATAATACAGTGTTTTAGTTTGATAGGACTGCCATAACAAAATACCACAAACTGGGAGGCTTAAAACAACAAAAATGTATCCTCTCACACTTCTGAAGGCTACAAGTTCAAAATCCAAGGTGTCAGCAGGGTTCATTCCTTCTGAGGACTATGAGGGAAGGATCGGTTCCAGGCATCTCTCTGTGACTTGTAGATGTTTCTTCTCTTCTTGTATCTCTTTACATGGTCTTTTTTGATGTCTTCATGTTCACGTGGTGTTCCCCAAACTTTCCCTTTTCGTAAATATACCAGTCCTGTTGTATTAGGACTCACACTAATTACCTTTTAAAACTTGATCACCTCTGTAAAGACCCTATTTCCAAATACAGTCACACCCTGACGTACTGAGGGCTAGGATTTGAATTTGGCAGACACAATTCAACCCAGAACATATCGCAACAAACATATACAACAAAAATATAAAACATATAATAAATGGACAGAGACAGTTGGTAGGAGACTTTAACACAACACAGTCTGTCAGAGATTGAATAAATAAAAAATAAAGACAAGAAGATTTTGGCAAAATAAGAGGTACTGTTCATAAAACAGAATTGCAAGGAATTCACTTTTCAAGTGTTATGGTGCATTTATGAGCATGATTGTTTATACATCATATTCCATTCTCATAGATGGAATTAGTGCCTTATAAAAGGGACTGAAGGGAACTAGGAAAACTTTTTTCCCCTCTGTCCTTTCTGCCAAGTGAGGACACAGCATTTGTCCCCTCTAGAGGATGCTGATACCCTGCTGACACCTTGTACAAGGTGCCATCTTGGAAGCAAAAGCCAAGCCCTCACCAGACACAGAACCTGCCTGTGCCTTGATCTTGAACTTCCCAGCCTCCAGAACTGTAAGAAATAAATTTCTGTTTTTTATAAATTACCCAGTCTGTAGGATTTTGTCATAGCAGAATGAACAAACAACTGCATACTAGACAACAGAGAAAATCTCAAATTCAATTAACTGAACATGTTCCAGATACTCTATCAAAACTTTAACTACTTAGCAATTAAGACATACTTTTCCAAATATATTAGGTCAAGGAACAAATAAAAATATAAGAGACTAAAACAAACCCAACAATGTCTAAATGCTCTACATCAAAACCTATGAGTTACAGCCCCCTAAAAAGAATCCTTTGAAAAATTATTAGAAAAAGAGTTTAGAAATTTGGCAAGAGTAAAATGACATAATCTCTAGGATTTGCTTCAAAATAATTCCAGGGGAAGGAAGCAGAGGAGGAGAAGGAGGAGAAAGGGCTTTGTTCACTCTGCCTTTGTATACGCTTGAATTCCATAGTAGGAGAGAGAAATGCACACAGTAGGACAATATTTTAGAACTATTAAGCTGAAGTATTTTTTAAATTTCTTGTCATTTCTAGTAGGTGCCTCTCAACTCTCCCTTCATCAAATTTATACCCTGGATCACAAAATGTGTGATAAAGAGCACTTTCCCAAAGATATGAAACATACCTGGTCTTCAGGAAAGGGTACAAAAGAAGAGAGCAAAAGTAGATGATTCTAGGGTGGAGTGTAGCTGCCTGTCACCCCTGGAGTCAGTGTCCCAGTAGGAGATGGAGATGGGCAGGACTATAGAAAAGATGGTAGAAAACTCAGAACTTGACCTGGCGCAGAAATCCCAGCACTTTGGGAAGCAGAGATGAGACAATTGCCTGAGCCCAGGGGTTCAAGACCAGCCTGGGAAAATTGGCGAGATCTCGTCTCTACAATAAATCAATTAGCCAGGCATGGTGATACGTGCCTGTGGTTCCAGCTACCTGGAAGGCTGAAGCTGAAGATCACCTGAACCCAGAAGGTTGAGGCTGCTGTGGCCATGAGTGTGCCACTGCACTTCAGCATGAGTGACAGAGTGAGATACTGACTTAAAAACAAAAACAGACAAACAAATAAAACTCAGAGCTTGAGGGAGGAAAAGACCAGAGGATTAGAAGAACCTGTAAGCGTGAGGTGCAAACTGAGCCAGCCAGCAGGGAGCTCAAGCTTACTCTAGCAATGCTTCTCTGCCTGTGCAGAGATGGGATTGCAAATTACTACAGCTACAACATTGGCAGACAACCAAATTACAAGGCTTTTTTTCTTTTGTTTTTTTCTATCTCTTTTTTTTTAAAGTCAGGTTCTTGCTGTATTGCCCAGGCTTGAGTGCAATGGCACCATCACGGCTCACCACAGCCTCAATCTCCTGAGCTCAGGCGATCCTTCTGCCTCAGCCTTCCAAATAACTGGGACTACAGGTGCGCACCACCATGCCCAGCTAATTTTTTGATTTTGTTGTAGAGACAAGGTCTCACTATGTTGCATAGGCTGGTCTTGAACTCCTTGGGTTCAAGCAATCTTTTCACCTCGGCCTCCCAAAGTGCTGAGATTACAAGCATGAGCCACCACACCTAGACTCATGGCATTTTTGAACACTAGGCATTTCTCCATCCCAGGTGAAACACTTCTGGGGCAAGGTAAGAAGGATATGGGGATGTGAAAAGATAATTCTAAAGCACTGCCTATCAACTGAGTTTCAACAGAATAGTGAAATTGATTTTTTTCATCTGTCTGCCGCAGAAATGGTTGCTGGGAAGCTAGCCTGGGTTAATTTACGGAGAAATAAAGACTGTTACTTTTTGGGCCATTTATGTATTGTGCCTGTAAATTTTAACAGTTACATATACAAAAATCAATGGACATTCCTATTTAACAGCAATAACCAGTTAGAAAATAAAATAAAGACAGAGATTGTATTCCCAATAGCAATAGAAATATAAAATATTTGGAGTACTTCAAATGTGATATATGTTTGAATTACATGAATAAAGCTATGAGACTCAATTAAGAAATATGAATTGAAAACAGATTTATGGTATTTCTGAATAGGAAATCTAAGTATTTTTAAATGTCCAGTAGCATAAAATTAATTTTTAGGTCTAATTAATTACTTTCAATATCCCAATACAGTTTTTCATAAGGAAATTTAATAAAATTATGTTAAAATTATTCCAAAAAAATAAAGAACTATTTTAAAATATGTCTTTTTAAAAAGTTAATTATAGTAGTGCATGTCTGTAGTTCCAGCTACTGGGAAGGTTGAGGCAGAAGGATCACCTGAGCCCAGCAGGTTGATGCTGGGTTGGCCGTGAGTGTGCCACTGCACTCCAGCCTGGATGATGGAGTGAGACTCCAATTAAAAAAAAAAGTTAACTATAGTGGAAGAATCCTTACTAGGTATTAAATATAGTAAAGCTTTAAGAATTTAAAAAACACCACTTGTATATCTAATACTGAATTGTACCCTACATCTTTAAAATAAAATAAATTTTTAAAAAACAGTTTAAAAAGCAACATCATTCTGTCATAAGAACAATTAGACAGGATAGATAGTTCAGAACAGATCCCAATGTATCAGTGTATAAGATTTTATTTATTTGTGTTGTATATATTAAAGTTGTATATAAGTTTTTAATGATAAAAGAGGCATCACAAATCTATAAAGAACAGGGGATTATTCAGTAAATAATATTAGGCTAAATATCTTGAAAACTAGAAGAAAAATTCAGTTACATTTTACTATCATAAATAAATCATAAAAGAGAGACAGAAGAAACAACCTAGTTGGAGTAAAGCATTCAGGAAATAGTAAAACAAGTTAAGGCGTAGACTTAAAAACGCCTGGCAGCTTCTGCTTTTGCACATTGGGAACTCTGAGCACCATGTAAGGAGCCCAGTGACCTGATGGAGAGATTATGTTGAGGGACCACGAGGAGGAGAGGCCTTGGAGAGAAGGGGAAAAGAGAGAGAGAGAGAGAGAGAGAGAGACAGAAAGACAGAGACAGAGAGGGATAGGGAGAGAGAGACAGAGAGACTGAGAGACCCAGCTTCCCAAGTATTCTCACCAAGAATGATTCCTGCTATTTCCACCAAGACCCAACATGTGAATGAAGCCATCTCAAAATTTCCACCCCTGCTTCCATATAATTGCAACCACATAAATGACACAAAGTGAGACCAGCAAAAGAACCACCAGCTAAGCTGCAGTCAACCCACAGAATTGTGAAGAATAATACATGGCCATTGTTCTAAGCCACGGTTTTAAGGTTTGTGATGTAGCTGTAGATACCCAAATCAAATGATGACCTAAGGGAAAAAGATAGAACCCGATGGAGGCAATTCAATGGGCACAGGGAAGCCTTTTCAACAAATGATGCTGGAGCAATGAGATATCCATATCGAAAAAATAAATCTCGTTCATTACCTCACACCATCTACAAAAAATGAACTTTAAATGGATCTAGACCTAAAGCTAATACCATAAAGTTTGAAAAAGGATATATGAGAGCCAGCTCGGTGGCTCAGCCTGTAATCCCAGTACTTTGGGAGGCCTGAGCCTGCGGGTTTGAGACCAACCCAGGCAACTTGGCAAGACCTCGTCTCTACAATAAATCAAAAATTAGTTGGGCATGGTAGCGCACACCTGTAGTTCCGGCTACTTGGAAGGCTGAGGCGAAAGGATCGCTGGAGCCCAGCAGGTCGATGCTGGGTTGGCGGTGAGCGTACCACTGCCCTCCAGCCTGGGCGATGGAGTGAGACTCCAGCTCAAAATAATGATAATAAGCTGGGCTCGATAGCTCAGCCTGTAATCCCGCGCTTTGGGAGGCTGAGGTGAGTGGATTGCCTGAGCCCGCGGGTTCGAGATCTACCTGGGCAACTTGGCGAGACCTCATCTCTACAATAAATCAAAAAATTAGCTGGGCATGGTAGCACGCGTAGTTCCAGCTACTTGGAAGGCTGAGGCAGAAAGATCGCCGGAGCCCAGCAGGTCGAGGCTGTGGTGGCCGGGAGCGGCCACTGCACTCCAGTCTGGGTGACAGAGTGAGACTCCAACTCAAAAAAAAAAAAAAAAAAAAAAAAAATACTGCTGCTGCTGCTATTCAAAATATACCACTAAGAAAAGGGAAAAGGCAAGCCACAAACTTGAAGGAAATATAGCAGTAAACATAGCTGACCAAGGGTTTGTATTCAGAGTATTTTTGTTAAAACTCTCACAAATTGCCTGGTGTGATGACTCACACCTGTAATCCTAACACTTTGAGAGGTGGAGGCTAGAGGATTGCTTGAGCCCAGGGGTTCGAGACCAGCCTGGGCAACTTGGTGAGACATCATCTTTACAATAAATCAAAAAATTAGCCAGGCATAGTGGCGCATACCAGCTACGTAGAAGGATCGCCTGAGCCCAGCAGGTTGAGGCTGCAGTAGCTGTGAGCATGCCACTGCACTCCAGCGTGGGTGACAGAGTGAGATTCCAATTCAAAAAGAAAGGAAAAGAAAAGGAAAAAGAAAAAACTCTCACAAATTAATAAAAAGACAATCTAATAAATGGTGAGAAGATTTGAGTAGACGCTTTGCAAAAGAAGAAATATAAATATAATAATGAAATAAAAGCACATTTAAAATGAATAGGAGCCATCAGGGAAATGCAAATTGAAATCACACTGAGATACCTACACTACATACCCTCCAGAAAGGCTAAAATTTAGACAATACCCAATGTAGGTGAAGATGTAGAGCAACTGGGACTCCCATATTTGGAAACTGCTGGCAATTTCTCATAAAGTTAAACGTACATTTACCATGTAGCAAAGTATGTTGGTATTTATCCAAGAAAATGAAAACGTATGTCTACACATAGGCTTGTACTTGAAAGTTCATAATAGCATTATTCATAAGAGACAAAACTAGAAAGACCCACATGTTCATCAAGTGACGGGTAGATAAACTGTAGTATATCCATACAATAGGATGCCACTTAGCAGTATCAAGGAACAAAGCTACTGATATATACAACAACATAGGTGACTCTCAAAGACATGCTGAGCAGGAAAAGCCAGCCATAAAATTCTACATACTTAGTATTCCATGTATGTTAAGTGCCAAGCAGGCAAAATGGATCCATAGTGATGTAGAAGGCCGGGCACAGTGGCTCATGCCTATAATCCCAATGCTTTGTGAGGTAGAGACAAGTGGATTGCCTGAGCCCAGCTCAACCTGAGCAATTTGACATGGTGGTGTATGCCTGTAAGCTCCAGCTACCTGGAAGGCTGAGACAGAAGAATTGCCTAAGCACAGCAGGAGGAGGCTGTGGTAGCCTGAATCGTGCCATTGTACTCGAGCTTGCATGGCAGAGTGAGACTCCGAGGCAAAAAAAAAAAAAAAGCCAAAAAATGTGTAAAGCGAATAACTATGCAAAGATTAGGACAGGCATTATGGGGGGAAATCACTGAAATTTGATTGATGTCCTGCCACTTTTGCATGGATGCCTAAGAATAGGCGTCCCCAACCCCTGAGCGGTGGACTGGTACCAGTCTGTGGCCTGTTAGGAACCAGGAACCAGGCTGCACAGCAGGAGGTGAGCTAGCTAGCAGAGCTCCGTTGACTGTCAGAGCAGCAGTGGCATTAGGAATAGGAGCTCCAATGTGAACTGTGCTTAGGAGTCCAGGTTGCATGCTCCTTATGAGAACCTAGTGCCTGATGATCTCCCGCACCTCCCACTCTCCCCCATCAGCGGAAAAACTGCCTTCCACGAAACTGGTCCCTGATGCCAAAAGGTTGGGGACCGCTGCCTAAGAACATGTCAGGACATAGCGCTAAACCCAGTTGAAATATGACAGTGGCCAGGTCCCTGCTCTGGCCCTGGATCAACTGCAGGAGCTTTGGTGCATCTAGCATGTGCCTGAAGCAGGCTCAACCCACTGCATGGAAGACTGCGCAGGGAGCTGTTGATTCTCCTTATCAACCAGCTCCTTGCCACCTGCTGGAGATGCATCAGTTTT
This sequence comes from Tarsius wallacei, assembly GCA_963574415.1. Classification (NCBI taxonomy): domain Eukaryota; kingdom Metazoa; phylum Chordata; class Mammalia; order Primates; family Tarsiidae; genus Tarsius; species Tarsius wallacei. The sequence goes on along the minus strand of CAUYQG010138551.1, from coordinate 10,302 downwards.
GGCTGCACCAAATCTCTTTCTTCCATCACTCCCAACAGCTCATTAGCTTGGCTTCTGTTTTCCTTCAGAGATGATTGGGTTTTCTTGGAATTCTGGGAGGCCCAGATGGCAAGGAGGTGCCAGTGAATGTCGCAGGCCTCTAGGAAAGTTCCCCATCTTGGCCAGAGACCCATCCATGCTCATTCTCTGACCCTGAGTGCCGCCCCCAAGGATCTTCCAGATGAGATGTCCTTTGCTTCGTTTCCGTTGTGGTCCCATTGGTTTATTTTCTGCATTAACATGCAGCTCTTCTTGGTTCACCAAGAAGAAGTTTTCATATTAAGCCTAAAATGAAGGCAAAGTGCCTTATTAGATAGTCTGTACTAAATGAACATCTAAACGGCAAAGAGGTAAGGATCTGGAATAAGAGAAATGCTAGATAATTCCACATAGCTCCACTTTTAAGTTTCTACTTTTAAAATTATAAAAACATGGTTGGTCTCGGTGGCTCAGCCTGTAATCCCAGCACTTTGGGAGACCGAGATGAGTAGATTGCCTGAGCCCGCAGGTTCGAGACCAGCCTGGGCAACTTGGTGAGACCTCGTCTCCACAATAAAATAAAAAATAGTCGGGCGTGGTAGCACACCTCTGTCGTTTCAGCTACTTGGAAGGCAGAGGTGGAAGGATCACCGGAGCCCAGCAGGTCGGTGCTGAGGTGGCCATGAGCATGCATGCCACTGCACTCCAGCCTGGGCGAAGGAGTGAGACTCTAGCTCAAAAAAAAAAAAAATTGTAAGAACACATTCATACAAAGGACCAAGTATTCCTAAAAGTATGTATGACTTTTAGGAATATGTAGGGGTATTTAGTAAATTGAACAGTTGTGTTAGGCAGACATCTTGAAGGTGCCTGTGATTTTAAAAAGCGTCAAATAAGATAGATTGGTGGGTGGATAGATATGTGATACAGTAAACACAGCAAAGCATTAATTCTAAATCTAGCTGGTACCTCTTCACTATACATTTTTCTCAGCTCCTATCTATGTTTGAAAGTTTTAAAATAAAATTTGGGGGAAAAATTGTAGAGTCACTTAGACAATTTACAAGATTAAAAAAAGATATTACTCATTTATTTGGTCAGTCATCTAACATCTATTTGCTGGGTGCCAATTATATGTTGTGCTAAATTCTGAAGACTCACTGGGGAACAATGCAAATATAGTCTTCAGCCTAGAAGAGAAGAGAGACAACTGAATAATTCCAGTAGAGTATGAAGAGTTGTGAGCACCAGAGGGTTGGGGGACAGCGTGGCCTCTTACAAGCCCCCCCCAAGACACCACACCCCTCCTACTTATGAACAGAGTCCCGGCCCAGACCCTCCTTAGGTGTTGACATCACTGCTGCCTGCTGGGCATCCCTCTAGCCAGGCCTCTGCTCGCTCCAAAGTGAGGCAGGGGCAGGCGATCAGGGAGATCCTTTAATTACAACAATGGCCCAAGTTCACTTTTCTCCTTAATTAATTTAGGATGCTGTATTAGTTTCCAAGGACTGCTATAACAAATCACCACAGATTTAGTGGCTTATTAAAATAGAAATGTGTCGTTTTTGCTTTTTGTTTTTAGGCAGAGTCTCACTCTGTCACCCAGGCTGGAGTGCAGTGGCACAGTCATGGCTTACCACAACCCCAACCTCCTGGGCTCAGGCGATCCTTCTGCCTCTGTTGCCTGGGTAGCTGGGACTACAGATGTGTGCCACCATACCCAGCTTTTTTTTTTTTTTTTTAGAAATGTGGTCTCACTGTGGTGCCTAGGCTGGTCTCGGTCTCAAACTCCTGGGCTCAAGCAATCCTCCCGCCTCAGCCTTTCAAAGTACCAGGATTGCAGACTTGAGCCATTGTTCCCAGCCTGGACATTTTTACTCTCACAAGTTCTGGAAGCCAAAAGTCTAAAATCAAGTTGTTGGTAGGGCTGATTCCTCTTGAAGTCTTTGAGGGAGAATCCATCTCATGCCTCTATGCTAGCTTTCGGTGCCTGCCAGCAATCCTTGGTGTTCTTTGGCCTGGAAATACGTCCCTTCAATCTCTGCTTCAATTTTAACATTTCTCCTCTGTAAGTCTTCTCCCTTTTTCTTCTCTTATGAGAACTTTTGTTGTTGCATTTAGGATCTACCCAGATAATTGAGGATGATCTTATCTCAAGATCCTTAATTACACCTGCATAGATCCTTTTTTCCAAATAAAGTTATATTCACTCTAAGTGGTCACACAAGGGGGAACCCAAAAAACTCAGAATTTATTTATTAAAAATTGTGTATTTATTCTTACACGTTTAAACTTCAGTCACCTTCAAAGAACTCTTTGTTTGGTGCAATGTACCTATTGAGATGCTTTTTCCACTGCTCAAAACTGTTTCTGAACTTGTCAACTTTGATACCTTTTAGTGCTTCTGCCATTTTTCGTTTCACCTCTTCCACATCAGCAAAATGTTTTTCTTTGAAGCCTTTTTTCATCTGGGAAACGATAAAAAAAAGTCACTCGGGTGAGATCAGGTGAAAAGGGAGGGTGGGGCATGGAGGTCATGCTGTTTTGGCTAAAAACTGCTGAACACTCAGTGCAGTGTGGGTAGGTGCGCTCATAAATCATTCATCATAAAACAAACACATTGAAAGAATCTCCAAAAAAAAAAAAATTCACTGAAGCCAAATGCAGCCTCTCACAACAATGTTAGCTGGTATACTGATGCTGATGGGTTTCTGGACCACTTACCTGTCAAGGAAAGCCTGTACTACAAGGGGCATGCCCTCCAAAAGGTAATTCCAGGGATTTTTGTGTGCCCTCATATCTTTTGGAGTGGTCACTATTCAACCCACTATAAGTACACATATTTCACAACTAAAAGATTCACAGAGCATATAGTGTATACTCTTTTAACATGATGTGGTCTTATTTTACTAATGGATATTTTTCTCCTTCTTGAGTCTGATTTCTTCACTCATTATATAAAAAGTATCTCTCTATCTGAACCAGGATGGATGGATTTTGACTGGATGTTGCCATTCTTTAGTTTTCCTCTAATGCCCAAATTTCTCCTCTGGGTAGCAATTCATTCCATTAGGTACAGAGAGCTCTGGAAGTATATGGAAGGTGCTGTGGTTTGAGTGTGTCCTTCAAAACTCATGTGCTGGAAACTTTTTTTGAGTCAGGGTCTCAATCTGTTGCCCACGCTGCAGTGCAGTGGCACCGCAGTCTCGACCTCCTGGGCTCAAGTGATCCTTCTGCCTCAGCTTCCTGCATAGCTGGGATTACAGGAGAGTGCTACCACACCTGGCTTGCAGGAGAAAGACAATGTGACAGGAGGGGAGACATTTGGTGGCATGTTCCCATCGTTACTTTAGAAGGCGTTCTACATGCTGACCAAGGCTGGGTGTTAGGAAAAATGTTTGGAAAATTTCAGAATTTGGAGCACAATCCGCTGTTTCCTGTCCGTTCCTATAAAGTTCAAGAGACAGGTGAACTTGGAGAAAGTCAGCCAGCCTGTAAACAGAATGGAAAATATCATTCTGCCAAGGAAGCCCTCTTGTTCTGCCATCTACAAGCTAATTTGACTGATAAACTGGTAATATGGGGCCTCGCCACGAATTGAAAACCCTAGCTGCTTTCATACCCCAAGCAAAGGCACCTTGGACACAAGGTTTTACTTAGGTCTCAAAGTTTCATGAAGGGCCTCAACTTCTCTGCCAGACATTGAGAGTCAGTCCAGAGGCAAACATCAGCTTAAAGGAGCTACCTTCCCAACCAAGCTCATTCTTTTGTATGACCTCAAGGTAGTGACTATTAAACTGAAGAAAAGGAGATGGGCAGAGCATAGTGACCAGAAGCTAAAAGACCAAAGTCTTCAGGCAAAAAAACAAAACAAAACAACAGCAACAAAACTCTATCAAAGCAAGGATTTTGGCTCTTGTTACTTGAAAATGGGCCTTGAAATAGAACAAGGTTCCAAACACAGAATACTCAATTAAATTTGAACCTAAGATAAACAATGAATAATTTTTTAGTGTATGTCCCAAATATTTTTATACTAAAGAATTATGTATTGCTTATCTGAAATTGAAGTTTAACTGAAATGATGTGTTTTCTGATTTTTACTTTGCTAAAACTGGCAACCCTAAAGTGGAACAGACCAGAAGCAAACACATCAGAAGCCTACTAAGAGTGTGAGGGCATTAATTACATTATTGAGGAAATCACAAGCTATCTTGTAAATTCAGGTGGCTAACTGACTCTTAAAGCAACTAACTTCCAGGCCCCAAAATCTGTTCGGTCCCCTATAAAGGTATGCCTTCTTATGTTCACTTCTGATGTGGCTTTAGAAGATGACGGACAATGAACAGCCTCCTACAGAGCAAAGCCTGCAGGATAATGGGCAAGAGACTTTGTCCCAGAGTCATATTCAGATAAGCTGACCAAGGAATTGACTGCTAGAGAAGAGAGTCTGTGTCATTCCTGTTCCCATAAGATTAAACACTGCTGTGTTCCAAGGACTCTGATGTTCCCCATGATCTTCCTTTTCCAGACAGGAGTTTCTACTGTAACTACCTTTTCTCTGGCTGCACAATTAGATATTGCTTGTGTAGGAGTAGATAACTCTTCTTTCAGTTCGTGGGTGTCCAGACCACAAGGAGCCCCTCTAGACTGATGGGAAACTCTGAATACCAAGATGCAGGAGTTTGAGCTGGAAGAAGAGCCTCAGTGGAACTTTAGGTTGTTGCACTTGATAAGGATATGAACATGTGCTATGTGTAGGAAGAAATACATGTTTAGATGTTTGGCTAAAAGGACAGGCTCTGGTAGTTTGCTTTTCTCTTCCAACCTTCTCCCCATCTTCTATAGCAGAATATCTTTTATTGCAGCAGGCTGGTATGTAATGAATGAGTTACAAGTGTAATAAAATATCGCTACCCTCATTTTCAAGGCAGGTAGGTAAGTCCTGGAACTGCACCAAGCCTCTGGCCTCTGTCAGCTTTGACCTCTTGTTCCTGGGCACTGTTATAAAAACAATAGTTGGCACTGGGCACAGTGGTTCACGACTGTAAACCCAGCACTTTGGGAGGCCGAGGCAAGGGATTGTTTGAGCCCAGGGCATTGAGACCAGCCTAGGCAACTTGGCAAGACCTCATCTCTACAATAAATCAAAAAAATTGGCCAAGTGTGGTATCACATGCTTGTATTTGCAGCTATTTGGAAGGCCAAGGAGGAAGAATCACCTGAGTCAGCAGGTCAAGGTTGCAGTGGCCATGAGCATGCCACTATACTCCAGCCTGCATGACAGAGTGAGACTCCAATTCAAAAAAGAAAAAAAAAATTGGTATGCTGTGAAGTTAAAGTTAGCACAGTCCACACAAGACCAGGCTCACTCCTGAGACCAACTGAAATTTTGGGGGATTCCAAAAGCTACTCTCAGTTTCGGTCCTTGACTAGAAAGACTCACAGAACTCACTGAAAGCTGGTGTACTCACGGTTACAGTTTATGACAATGAAAGGGTACAGATTAAGATCAGCCAAGGGCAGAGGCACACAGGGCAGAGTTCAAGAGAGTACCCAACGCAGAGCTTCCATTGTCCTCTCCCTGTGAAGTCATAGACTATGTTTCTTTCCTGGCATTGATGTGTGACAACACACATAGAGTATTGCCTACCAGGGAAGCTCATCCAAGCTTTGAGTCCAGAGTCTTCATTGGGGTTTCATCATGTAGTAATGATTGATTTCCCACATGGTTGATCTCAGTTTCCAATCCTTCTGGAGGCTTAGCTAATGCCACATGACCCCAAGCCTCCTCCCTAAATCACATTGCTAGACTTCCTTGTGTGGCCAGCACCCAACCCAAACAAAGACACTTCTATCAAGTGTGACTTTCCAAGGACTTTGAGATGACCCACCAGAAGCTGAAGGTCAAGGATCGGCCAATTTCAATTTTCAATGGAAAAAAAATTGAATAATATATATTTTAAAAATAAAAATGATATTTATAGATATTTCCAAGACCTGGTATTTGAATTTTATCCACATTTATCAAAATGTGTCAGGATTCCCTAAGTTCAATTGCTTGACAAAATGTATACAGAATACTGGACAAACACTGAATCTTTCCTCTTTATTTTTTATTTTTTGGTGTCTTGTCATCCTTTGTTCTTCATAAAGACCTTATTGCAGGTTTCGTAGATATCTCTAAGAAATGAATCATTTGAATACAAAAAATGAACAAAAACTCCTTTGTATATGGTGAAGACTGGGATTCTTTTTTTTATTATAAAGATATGGGGTACAATTCAGGGTTAGTTATACAAACATTGATTATTCAGTTACCCTTGCTGATGAAGTGTGTCCCTCTCTCCCTTAGCAGTTTCCCTCAACTGCCAATCCCACTAGGAATTCTATCCTTCCTTCATTGAAGAACAGCAAGACATGGGGACATGGACATGGTGCATCCTCTGTCACCAGTCTCCCTGTTTGTAGTGTTAGGACAGAAGGCTGAAAGAGAATGGAAGAAATAGCATGAGAATCCCAAAATCCCATTTCTAATTTGTCTACCTTAATGATCTGATTTTCTTATTTTCATGGTAAAGAGGGATATATATCTTGGCCAGTTGCAATGACTCACGTCTGTAATCCAGAACTTAAGGAGGCCAAGGCGGGAGGATTGCTTGAGCCCAGGAGCTTAAGACCAATCTGGGCAACATAGTGAGACCTTGTCTCTATTTAAAAAAAAAAAAGAGGAATATATCTGTGTGTTGAAGAAATATGAAAGTTGATTTTCTCATTACTACTCAGTCAAAACCAATGTTTAAAACTTTAATAAATATCAATGACTTGTTCCTTAATTTGCTGCATGACAAACACAAGGAAAAAAAAAAAAACACCTGAAGAATGGAAAAATCCTCATGCCTCAGCCGTATTACTTAACAATAATTATTAAGGAAGGGGCACTTGCCAGGGATTTGTGTCTTCAGTGAAAAAAGTTTCATGGAACTTTCTCGTTGAAAGGAACCTAAGAACTTATTGACACAAGTGTCCTCCTCTTCCAGAAAAATCAACTGAGGCTTAGGTAAGTAGTGCAAAAGGTCACCCTGCTAACTATCTACAAAGCCAGACACAGCACCCAGGTTGTTCTGGCTCTCAGGTCATTGTTGCTTTTGAACATCCCATGTCCTCTTTTTGATGGTTCCAGAAGTTTCATATCATCCAGGTTAAGGTGAAAGATTTTTTTCATAAGCTGCAGAAGTCCTTAGATATTCTCAGGAAACAATTGGATCCGGCTAACTCACTCTCTTCTGCTTGGAAAGAAACTTATATTCTGGTGAAACAAAAGAGTTCTATCTCCAGAATACTGCAGGAAGCATTTTTCTACCAAGCCACAACAAACCAACAAAAGAACATTTGGGTTTTCAAAGTTGATCAACAATACATGAATCACCAAAGGATAATGTCAAAGTTGTATCCTCTCTTACAGACTGTAAATTCCTTGAAGGTGAGGATCACTCAATTTTGTATCACCCACAGTACCCGGCACATAACTGGTGCTGAAATTTCTTTTTAATGAAAAAAACATATAAATCATTGCTTTATATTCTGGCATTGTACCCTTTTGAAAAGAAACACTTAATAGACATGTGTCTAATTTCCTGTACTGTCAGAAATATTATTTAATCACTCTGTTAAAAATAAAGAACTCCAGGGCCCACTGAACTAAATTCTCCAAGCCATTAGACACTCTTTCCTCTTTGGGCCTCTCAGCTGTGCTGCCGGAAATGGATCGTAGGGAGAGGAGCTGCCGCTCTTCTGCAAATACCCTGGAATGTTGACTATGTCAGGAACTGTTTGGAGAATGCCTCGGAAGCTGAGAAAGTATTTCCAAAGCAATATGCACATAAAGATATTTGAACCAGAGAACTTCCACTCTGAAATAGACGCAGGGAACACATTCACAAAATATCAATTTTTCACCAGGTTTAGGAGCTGCAACCCAGTACTGTATTCAGAACCCAAGAATTAAGGTAACTGTAAGAAGTGAGTGCTTCAGATGGCTATATTTGCAACAGGTCATTTAGTTTTGCATCAGCCTTCTTATGGAAAAATACATACAAAATGGTGATTAGCTCATGGGCATATTATAATGGTTACCTGATAAATGACGTTAATATGTTGCATAAACAATTAGAATTTTTAAAAAAGATGTTCAATGACTTTTTCACTGAAAAATAGGTATCATTAATTATCAGTCATGCTAAGAAAACTATTATTTTCTCTTTTCCACCCACCTACACAATTGAAATACTGTGCAGTTTTCCTCTCAACTATTAACACCAAAACAGCAAGAAATTGTTTAGGTTTGGAATACCTAGAAATAGGAAGCTTCCAACCATGTCAATGTGGAAACATTTTGTTTCATTTCAGAGAGTTAAGGGAGCAAATCAAGACACCGAAAGGATCCACTCAATGGAATACTCTCCTGCTATCAAAGGAATGGACTGATGGATGCAAGAGCGTGGATGAACCTCAGAGAAGTTTTGCCAAGTGAGAGAAGTCAGGCACAAAAGATAACATATTGCATGATTCCATATATATATGAAATTTCTAGAAAAGGCAAAACTGTAGAGACATAGAGTAGATCTATGAATGGTTGCCTAGAATGGCAGGTAAAAGCAAGAGTGACTACAGATAGACAAGGGGAACTTGGAGTGGATGGAAGTATTGGGAACCTGGACTGTGATGAAGGTTTATAAGTGTATCTGTTCACTAAAACTCATCAAACTGTACCCTTACAATGAGTGACGTTTATGGAATATAAATTATACCTTTTTTTAAATGAAAAGAAAGGATTCTTTTAATTTCAGCCCAAAACTGCTTTGCACAAATGGGTGATTGAACCTGTAATATTCATAGTAGCCATCATACTTCCCAAGTGTGGGAGACTTTCTCCTGAGCAGGAGTGCTCTGATGTACACATCCAGACACTGTTGTATGAAACCAGGCTTGGTGACATTTCAAAAATTAGAGTTTACAATTTTTAAACGCAGTTATTATTATATCAGTCAACTCACAGTACCAATGCTGAGTCCAAGAATATGAATAAACTAAATTGAGGGAAACAAACAGCACTTCCCTAGTTTAGGGGGTTTGTGGCATGATTGGGGCTAAAGAGAGCTTTATGAGCTTTTGCTGAACTAAGCAGCTGTTTGGGGCAGCTCCCAGAATGAGGGAAGGTATTTAGGGTGTAGACGTAAATGCCTTCACTAACAACTGTGGAATGCTGGCCATACACATCACCATCACCGCAGAAATGTGGGGAAATTATTTTAGGAAAATTCATCTTGCTCAGAGGCAAAAGAATAGCTGGAACATCCCAGGGCCAACCTGATTAACATTTCTGTCCATAGCAAGTGGTTCTCAAACTTGGGTGTGCTTCAAAACTCCTGACTTGTTAAAAAGGCAGATTCCCAGGCTGGGTCCCAAGGCTGCAGAATTGAATATGTTGGAATAAGGACCACAGTCTGAACCTTTAAGAAGTCCCAAAGGTGATTTTTACGCTGAGGGTCTTCAAAACACAGTTTAAGAAACACTGGTTTCCAGAAATAAAAAAGATGAGGATACTTAGTCATTGCTGTTCAGGTACCTCCGCTGAATTCAGTTTTACTTCTTTCCATACCTCTAATTTCGTCTCATTTACACATCTCACACTGTACCTTTGTCCTCACCTGCCTCATAACTGTGCTTTCAGGTCCAGGAGTCCCACTCATGATGAACTAAAGACAAAATAATTTAAAAAATTTTTTTAACTTGAAAGATGTGGGGTACGATTCAGGGTTAGGTATACAAATGTTCATTATGCTGGTACCCTTGTTGATGAGGTGTGCCCCCACCCCTGCCTGGCAGTTTCCTTTCTTATAGTCTTAAGATAGTTGTTCAAGGTCTGCTTATGAGTGAGAACATATGATACTCAGTTCCTTGTTTCTGTGATAGTTCACTCAGTATTATAGCCTCTAAGTCCATCCAAGTTGCTGCAAAAGTTCATAATTTTTTTTTTTTTTTTTTTTTTGAGTTGGAGTCTCACTCCGTCACCCAGACTGGAGTGCAGTGGCCGCTCCCGGCCACCGCAGCCTCGACCTGCTGGGCTCCGGCGATCCTTCTGCCTCAGCCTTCCAAGCAGCTGGAACTACAGGCGCGTGCTACCATGCCCGGGTAGTTTTTGATTGATTGTAGAGATGAGGTCTTGCCAAGTTGCCCAGGCGGGTCTCGAACCCGCGGGCTCAGGCAATCCACTCACCTTGG
>CAUYQG010138548.1:0-41372 GCA_963574415.1 Tarsius wallacei | reverse complement strand
GCTATTTCTTGTTGATGAATTGAACCTTTTATTATTGTGTAGAGTTCTGTATCTACTTTCACTTCTGATAGCTTAAAAGTCATTTTTTCTGATATAAAAAGATTGTGACTCCTGCCTTTTTGTGATCTGTTCATCTGAAATTGTTTTTTTTCATCCTCTTTGACTCTGCTGATGTCCTTTGTGGTGAGATGAGTGTCCTGGAGACAAAAAATTATGAGGTCTTGTGTTTTTACCCAGTTTTTTATTTTGTGTCTTTTCATTGGTGAATTTAGTACATTCATTTTCAGGCTGATTATTGAAATGTGATAGTTTGTCTCTGTCATAATGCTCTTATAAGGCTGTTTTGTTTTGGTTTAGCTTTTGTGTTCATGTATATATGTGTTTTCATTTTCGTGAGTATGCTGTGTGGTCTGCTACTTTTGGGTTTGTGATTTTGTAAAGTATATTGTTCTTTTTTGTTTGTTTGTCTTTTTCTTCTGTGAGCAGGTACTTTAAAAATATCTCCTTTAGAACTGGTCTTGAAGAAGCATATATTCTTTTTAATTTTATTCTTTATTATTATAAATATGTGAGGTACAATTCAGGGTTAGGTATACAAACATTGATTATGCAGGTACCCTTGGTAATGAGGTGTGCCCCTCCCTCGCTGACAGTTTCCCACTACTGCCAATACCTTTTTTATAGTATTATAATTTTTCAAGATACGCTTATGAGTGAGAATATCTGGTACTCTGTTCCTTGTTTCTGTGATAGATCACTGAGTATGATTGACTCTAAATCCATACAAATTTCTGCAAAGTCCATGTGTTTGTCCTTCTTTATGGCTGTGTAATATCCATGGTGTATATGTACCATATTTTTTAATCCAGTCCAGCTTTGATAGGCAGCATGGTTGGTTTGATGTTTTGCTATTGTGAATAGAACTGCAACAAACATACGTGTGTAGGTATCTTTTTTGTAGCATGATTTGAGTTCCTCTGGGTATATTCTCAATAGGGAAATTGCTGGGTCATATGGAAGGTCAATTTTGAGTTCTTTCAGAAATTGCCACACTGTCTTCCAAAGAAGCTGCACCAGTTTTCATTCCCACCAGCAGTGTAGAAACCTTCCTTTTTATCCACATCCTTGCCAGCATCTGTTGTTGTTTGTTTTATTAATGATAAAAGTCACAATTTTAATAAGATAGATACTTTTTATATTTTATGGTTAAAATAATTTTGTAATTTTAATAGCATTTTATTCTATAAGTTGTATTATAAGTAATATTGACATTTTAGGATAAAAAGTTATAAATAAAATTCATATCAATAGCAAATCCTCTCACCCACCGGTTCTTCTCTTTCCTTTTCTCTTTCTTCTGTTTTTCTTTACTTTTTTAGTGTAATAGCTATTCATGACACTTTAATTTCCATATGGGTTTTAGAATTTGTTAATATTCATAAGAAAATATCAGTTCAATTTTTCAAATATAGAGAGCAACTTTAAGTTAACTAAAATCTATTTATTTTGTCTTTCGATTCCACTATTATGATATATTCCTCAATTCATTTATTCTTTAAAAATGTCCTTTCAATTTATTTTTCAGTATCAGAATTACTGATTTTTTCTTAGATGTATTAGTAGTTATTTGATTATTTTGATATTATTTTAAAGAATATTGGTTTTATAACTTGATTTTTGTTTGTTGCTCATGCATGTGATTTTCTATGTTGTTATATATTTTCTTTTTTCCATATTTTTTTAACTTTCAAATTTTGTATTTTAAAGATGTGGGGTACAATTCAGGATAAGGTATACAAATGTCCATTATGCAGGTAACCTTATTGATAAGGTGTGCTCCCCTTCCCTGGCAGTTTCTCTCAACTACCAATCCCTCTTTTCCTCCCCTGGCAGGTTCCCACTAGTGTCAATCCCCTTCTTATAGTATTATGATAATTGTTAAAGGCCCACTTATGGGTGAGAACATATGGCACTCTGTTCTTTGTTTCTGTGATAGATCCCTGAGTGTGATAGACTCTAAATCCATCCAAGTTACTGTAAAGTCCATATGTTTGCCTTTTTTATGGCTGCATAATACTTCCTTGTGTATATGTACCACATTTTTTTAAATCCAGTCCAGGTTCAATGGGCAGACCGGTTGGTTCCATGTTTTTGTTATCTGAATATTGCTGCAATCAACATGCCCATGCAGGTATATTTTTGTAGAATGATCAGAGTTCCTCCAGGTGTATTCCCAACAGAAGGATTCCTAGGTTACATGGAAGGTCAACTTCTAGTTCTTTCAAAACTGCCACACTGTCTTCCAAAGAGTTTAACTAGTTTGCATTATCACCAGCAGTGCAGAAGCATTCCTTTTTCTCCGCATCCTCACCAGCATCTGTTGTTGGTTGTTTTATTAATGATAGCCATTCTTACTGGGGTTAGATGTTATCTCAATGCGGTTTTGATTTGCGTTTCTCTGATAATTAGTAAGGCTGAGCATCTTTTCATTTATCTGTTGGCTGTCCATAACTCTTTTTTTTTGAGAAATTTCTATTCGTGTCTTTTGCCTACTTTTTAATGGGGTCTTTTTTGTTTTGTTTTGTTTTGTTTTTTCCTTTTGGCATGTTTGAGTTCCTTGAGGATTCTGGATGTTTTGCCTTTGTCAAATACACAGTTGACAAATATTTTTTCTCATTCTGTGGCCTGTCTTCCCACTCTCTTGATGGTTTCTTTGGCCTTGCATAAGCTTTTCAGTTTGATGAGGTCCCACTTGTCCATCTTACCTCTAATGACATGGTCACTTGAGGTTTTGATCAGGAACTGGATGACAGTTCCAATTTTCATAAGGGTGTCTCCTGCATTTTCTAAGATTCTTATAATTCAAAGTTTTGCATTTAGGCATTTGATCCATTTAGAATTAATTTTTTTTTTGTATGATGATAGGTCAGGGTCCTGTTTCAATCTTCTGCATGTGATCAGTCAGTTTTCCCAGCACCATTTACTGAATAGGTTCGCCTCTCCCCAGTGGCTGTTTTTGGAGGCTTTGTCAATGATGAGTTGATTGAGAAATTGAGATTTTGCTTCCAGAATCTCTATCCTGTTCCATTGGTCCATATGCCTGTTCTTGTACCAATACCAGGCTGTTTTGATTATTGTAGTCTTATAGTAAATTTGAGGTCTGGAAGTATGATACCTCGTGCATTATTTCCTTTGCTACAGATTGTTTTGGCATTCATGGCCATTTATGTTTCCATATGAATTTCTGTAATGTCATTTCCAAGTCTGAGAAAAATGATGTAGGTAATTTAATGGATATTGCATTGAATTTGTAGATTGCCTTTGGTAGGATGGACATCTTAACAATATTGTTCTCCCTATCCATGAGCATGGAATATTTTTCCATTTGTTTGTGTCTTCTTGTTTTTACATCTGTTGATTTCTTTAATTATAGTTATGATCTTGAATATGTTGAACCAGCACTGCATCCTGGGGATGATGATTTTGAGATGTGTTTTTGGATTCGATTTGCTAGAATCTTGTTGAGGATTTTTTCAACTATGTTCATAAGGGATATTGGCCTGTAGTTCTCTTTTTTTGTTGCATCTTTACGTGGTTTGGGTATCAGTATGATGTTAGTTTCATAAAGTGATTTGGAGAGAATTCCGTCTTTCTCAATTGCCTGGAACACTTTCAATAGGATTGGTATCAATTCTTCCTTATATGATTTGTAGAATTCTGCTGGAAAGCCATCTGGTCCAGGGCTTATTTTTTGTAGGTTGTTTTCTTATGATGGCATCTTTCCTGGGTTGTTATTGATCTATTTAGTGCCTCACTGTCTTCTTGTTTCGACCTTGAGAGGTTGTGTGATGTCAGAAAGTTCTCCGTCTCATTCAGGTTATCAAGTTTGTTTCCATACAGGTATGGATAGTAATCTCTGATAATCTTCTGTATTTCTTCAGGGTCAGTTGTGATTTGATCTTTTGTATTTCTGATTGTGTTTATTTGGACTTTTTCTCTCTTCTTCTTGGTCATTCTGGCTAGGGGTCCATCAATCTTGTTAATTCTTTCAAAGAGTCAGCTTTTTTTTTTTGTTGATGTTTTCTATGATATTTTTGTATTCTATGTCCCATATTTAGACTCTTACTTTGGTGATCTGTATTCTTCTGCTAATAGTAGGGTTTTGGTGGTCTTGTCTTCCCAGTTCCCTTAGGTGATTTGTTAGGCTCGCCTCTTGTGATCTTTCCATTTTCTTGATGTGTGCTCGTAGAGATATAAATTCTTCTCTTAGAAGTGTTCCCGTGGCATCCCAGAGATTTTGGTAAAATGTTTCTTCATTTTCATTTGTTTCCAGGAATCTTTTAATATCTGTTTTGATTTTGGTGTTGAACCAGTAATTGTTCGGCATCATGCTCTTAAGTATCCACGTCTTTATGGACTTTGAGGAAGTTTTACTGGTGTTGATATTTATTTTTATTCTGCTGGTCTGAGAAGGTATGTGGCAATATTTCAACCTTATGGAATTTATTTATGCTTGATTTATGGCTGAGGATGTGATCAATTTTGGAGTACATTTCATGTGGTGGTGAGTAGAATGCTTATTCTGTGATTGTTGGGTAGAATATTCTGTAGGTATTTATTAAGTTCATTTGGTCAAAAATCAAGATGAGGTTCTGGATCTCCTTGTTGAATATTTGTCTCAATGGTCTATTTAGGGCTGTTAGTAGAGTATTCAAGACCCCTGCTATAATAGTGTTAGAGTAAATATCCTTTTAAAAAAGTTTGCTTAGTAGTTGCTTTTGGTGCTCCAGTGTTGGGTGCATATATGTTTAGGATGGATATTTCTTGTTGTTGGGTTGAACCTTTTATCATTATGTAGTGTCCTTTTGTTTCTTTCCAAGGTTTTGATAGCTTAAAGATTATTTTGTCTGATACTAAGTTTGCAACTCCTGCCTTTTTTTGTGATCCATTTGTCTGGAAACTTGTCTTCCATCCTTTAACTTTGAGTCTGTGTGTATCCCTTGTAGTAAGATGAGCCTCCTGGATGCAGCAAATAATTGGTTCATGGTTTCTTGTCCAATTTGCCATCCTGTGTCTTTTCAGTGGTGCATTTAGTCCATTCACATTCAGGCTGATTATTAAAATGTGATTGTTTATGCTTGTCATGAGGTTCTTCAAGTTTTTTCTTTGTTTGTTTGCTTTTTTTAAATTTTAGCTTTGGGGTTGCTGTATGTGTGTTTTCACAAGTTTGCTGTTTTGATGTATTCTGTTGATTCTCTGCTCTGCTGTTTCCTAGGGAAGTGTGTAGTCATTCTTTTTTTTCTTTCTTCTGTGTTTAATACCTATTTAAGTGTCTCCTATAGATCTGGCCTGGAAGTTGCATAATCTCTTAGGGATTGGATGTTTGGAAGGATTTTAATTCTCCATCGCTGATGAAGCTGAGCTTAACTGGGTAGGAAATGCTCGTTTGAAATTGTTTACCTTGACGACTTTGAACTCCAGTTACTTCTTGCTTATAGTGTTTCTGCCAATAGGTCTGCTGCTGTTTTGATCGGTTTTTTCCCAGTAGGTAGTCTGTCCTTTCTCTCTTGCTGCCTTTAGGATTTTTTCTTTCGTGCCTACTTTGTGTAGGCAAATTACTATGTCTAGGGATTGGTCTTCTCATTTGATGTTTTTTAGGGGTTCTCTGTACTTCATCTGTTTGGATGGTTACATCTCTGGTGAGATAAGGAAAGTTTTCTTGGATAATCTCCTGCAATACTTGCTCCAACGTATTCCCCATCTCCCTTTTTTGTTCTGGGATACTAATCAGGCATAGGTTAGGCCTCTTGATATAATTGCATATCTCTTGTAGGCTTTGTTCTTTCTTTCTGAGTTTTATTTCTCTGTTTTTTTACAGATCAGGTTTATTTTATGTTTTGGTCTTCAAGTTCTGAGATTCTTCTTCTGTTTGATTAATTCTGTTTTCCATGCATGTCATCCTGTTATTTATTTAATGGATGAATTTTTTTATAACCCAAATTTCTGTTACAAGTTCTTTCAGTGTTACATCTTGTCTTTCTTGAGTCATATTCTCTCTTTCCATCCATTCCTTAATACCTATAGTATTCTAGCACTAGTCACTGATGGTTTGCATTGTTTGGGCTCTAAAGTCTGATTTTTCAGGAGTTCTTTCTTTGTTACACTTGAAATTACTTGTGGTCCTCCTTTGGGTTTTCCTCATTTTTGACAGATCTCTTTCATTTCTCTTAAGTCTCATTATTCAGTAGCAATGGGAAAGGTTTTCACTTCTGATGTTTGTTCAGCCTTCTATTCTTCCCAGATCCAGGCTCTGAATTTGTTCTATTTTGAAACAGGACTGGCAGTGGGAAGCTTTGCTGTTTCTTATATTTTTGAAAGTTGAATAAGTTAGAAGGTGGGAAGCTAGAATTCAGAAACTACTTGCAAATCACAATGTTCACTGATTGTAGTATGAGTTTCCTGAGAACCACTCCCTCCACCACTCTATATGATGATACCACCTGAGGCCAAGATACAGTAACAGCAATGAGAAGAACAGAGAAAAGTAGACTAAAATAAGATGGACAAAACTTAAAACAAAATGAAACCAAAACAACAACAATTGAACACACACATACACACACACACACACACACACACACATACACACACACACACATAGCCCAAAACAAACTGGAATAACAACTAAGCAAAGCAAAACAAAAAACAACAGCAACAAAAAGCCAAGAGAAACACACACACACACACACACACACACACACACACACACACAGCAAAAAAATTAATGGAGGAGAAAAAGAGAAAGAATAGGAAAAAAAACAGAGAAAAAAAGAAAAAAAAGAATTCAGATTGAACCCTCATACATATATCTACACACACATTAAACTAAAAAAAAAGGGAAGAACAAAAGAGAAAAACAAACCAACAACAACAAAAACTGAAATATGAACACTCAATCATTCGCATACACACATAAACAGAAAATAAAACAAAATAAAAAAAGGGGAGGATGCAAATCAAACCTTCAGATACACATTTATGCACAAAGAAAAAATATTAAAAAATTAGAAAAATTAACAAATAGGCAAAAATTTTTAAAAATTAAAAATAAAACCTGCCGTCTTGTGGCAAGTACTGTAATTGTTCCTCTCATCTACTTTGCTGTCTGCTGCAGGGCTTCTGCCTCTTTCACTCTCTTCCCCATGTCTGGACCAGGGAAGGAAGGAGGGTAGTGGGGGTGGGTGGGGCTGCAGTTTTCCTCTCCCACTCTCCTATGGTCAGGGGGATCCCCTCCAGTGGGGAGGTGCGGGATTGTCTCTTCTCCAGGTACTCGTGGAGGGTGAGACCCCAGCCAGGCCTATCTTGGAGTGTTCTTCCTAGTGCAACTGCTGTCCAGGCTCAGTCTGGGTTCATCCCTCTCAGTTGTGCCCCAGTTGTTTGGGTCTAATGTTCAGAGGATTACTTGGGAGAAGGGGGGTTGGGTCAGTCCCAGACTTACCACTGATCTCTTTGGAGTTCTTCCTTGTCCTTTTCTGGCCACAGTCTTTTTCCCTCAGCTGGATCAGGGTAAGGAGTGGGGCACCTGAGACTCAGCACTCATCAGGTCCCTCCAAAGTTTGTGCTTTCAGGATATTCCCTCTGGGTCATGATCAACCCTGATCCACCTTTCACAGAGATCGGGTCTGTTGCTCCATGGTGAGCAAGTCAGAGCACTTTCTGCCCTGCCTTCAAGATGGTGGTTGGTTGCTTCTCTTGCCTTCTACAGTGGGTCTCTGCCACTGGGCTCCCTCCACAGCCTTTGCTGCCAGTGTCTGGCCAGGTGCTGCGGTGTCTGGCCAGGTGCTGTAGTGTCTGGCCAGGTGCTGCAGTGGTGAGGCAGTCTTTCCTGCTGTAGTGGTGGATCACAGCCTGGAACTGGTAGTTTTTCCCTGCTACTTCTTCCCAGGAAGACTTTTGTCAGTTTAAAGGAAAATGGCACTCAACTTCCACAACTTGGGAAGTGCTAGGGACCAAGCAGAGCAGCTGTAGCACCAGTTGTTTCACCAGGAGAGACCTGATCCCTTGCTCATGAGCCCCTACTTACTCAGTCTTTCCCAGCATCTTCTTCCCAGAAAGGGATTTGTTGGTTTTTTTTTTTTTAAATAGCACTTGGCTTCTGCCTCCCGAGAATCACAAAGGTCCAAGCTGAGCAGCTGCATCACAAATTGTTTCACCAGAAGAGCCCTGGCCACTTGCACCCAAGCCCTCGCTCAGTCAACCACTCACATGCCCACTCACTCACCAACAGGTACACAAAATTTTCTATACACTCACTCACTCATACTGGGACTCTCATAATCTGACAGGCTTGGCCACCATCTTCCTGCTCCTACATATATCTATCAATTTTCTATATTGATACAAGTGATTTTTCTATATTGATTTTATCTCCAGGAGTACTTTGCAGGTCATTTGTTTATGGTACCATTTTGACTATAGTATCCTGTGGAGTTTCTGTATACACAAATTATTTTCTGAAATAATAGCAGTTTTACTTACCCTTTATTTATACCATTTGTTGTTTTTATGTTACAGTATTGTCTGAGTCCTCAAATTTATTTACTAGATGTGTTGAATGTGTACAACTTTGTCACTGCCAAAATTTTTAAACAAAGACTTTCAATTTTTATTATTGTGTTTGATGTAGGTTTTTTAGGGACATATTTTATGACAGTAATATATTCCCCTTTATTTCCTACTTAATCAGATTTAATTATTCAATTGTTCATATTTGTTAAATTGTATAAAATGCAAAATGCTTTTCTGCACTTATTGAATTAATCACATGGTATGATTTAACATTGCCTTATTTTTTATTCTTTTTATTTGGATGTATATGGTATTATATTAATTACTTATTTTTACTGTGTCTTATTTATTATTTAACATAATTTATTTACTAATGGGTTTCTTTCCTCTTTGAATGCTTGGAGAATTTGTTAATAAAACCATACTGACTTGGATTTTTCTTCATATAATGCTTTTAATTAATGAGTGAACAGTTATATTATTTCCACATATGTAAAAAGTTGCATGCTATAATTTATGTCAGATTTGGTAAGTGGAATTTGTCCATTTCATTTAAATATTTCAGATTCATTGACATAAAGTTCCAAAAAAACTCCTTTTTTCTACCATGTTGTAAAATAGATCTCTTCAACTTATTCCTCTTATTTTCTTTTTCACTTCTAAAGCATCTTTGATAATGTCTTCTATTGTACTCCTGATAATAAGTTAATAAAGAGTTATCTTCTTTTTTTTTTAATCACCTTTGTGAAAACTATTTCAGTCATAAAATGGGAGAAAACAGTAATTATCTTATAGGAAATGTGTATTGATTAAATCTTATCTTGCATGCAAATAACTTACAACCATTTTTGTTTTTTGGAACTTAGTATGGTCTCAATATAGGTTACATCATTACTAATACTTTTATTATTATTAATTCTTCACTTTTTTATAGTCATACTGGGACCTGCTGTACCATAAGACAAATAAGAACACATATTATTTTTTAATGCAGCATATTGGTGCTGACTGCAAATTAGAAAAATGATAAAGCCAATTCACAATGGAGCACTGATTCCTTAGAAGATTGTTTGCTACAAAGTTCTTCAGCAACTGTAGTTTTCCATATTAAACCTATAGACAATGAGGCAAGGCAGCAGAATTTTGATGAGCTAAGAAAGTAAAACAACTTCACTGTAGGTATTTATGATGAAATGTCTCTACCACTTCTCTAATTTTTTCCCATTAAGGAGTGGTAGGTAGCAGAAGAGAGAGGAAGATACCTGGAAAATAAACCTAAGTGATACCTGGAAAGAGGATTTATGGAAACTGATCCTTCTGTTCCACTCTGAACAATTCAATTTATCCCAAACTATAGTGCTAGCTTGAGCTAGTTGGAGTAGTTTTTAAAATAGATATGACTTCTTCTTAAGAAAGCAAACAAAGAAAAAGAGACAGTGAAATTTTTTCTTAATAAAAACTTAAGACATTTTAAGAGATATGTAGATTTTGATACAATGAATATGTTAGTAGACATAGTTGATAGGAAACTGAATGAACGGATAAATAGATCTAGACAAATATGCACATGTCACAAATGAATGCAAGCATATGCACAGGTATATTTGGCAGATTAAGGCGATAGTGTATATTTTAGTCAATTTTGGGGTGCTATAACAAAATATTTGAGACAGCATAATTTATAAAGTATAGAAACTCATTTTTCACAGTTCTACAGGATGAGAAGTTCAAGATCAAAGCACCAGAACTCAGTGTCTGGTAAGGGAAGCTCCCTAATTTCAAGATGGTGCCTTGCCACTGCATTCACTCATGGCAAAAGGTAAAAGGACAGAAAAGGTCCTAGTTAGTTCCCTCCATCACGTCTATAAAGTTGCTGATCTAATTTATAAGGGCTCCTTTCTTATGACATAATCGCCTCTTATGGGTCCCCTTTCTTAACACTCTTACATTGGGGATTAAGTTTCAACATGAATTTTGAAAGGAGCACAAATATTCCAACCACAGTAGTGTGAGAGGGAAGGATAAATGTATTATGTATTAATGTTGTTCTCTGTAACAAATAAAATCTTTAAAATAATAATGAAAATTTATTATCACTTAAATTCAAAGATGATGTTTCTATCTTCCAATCAGTAATTAGAATTTCAAATATCTGCCTAAAAAGGCTTTCCCATCTTCTAAAAAATAATTTTTTCTTCTGCTACCAAATTTTGGTTTCATTCCTCTCCTCAAATATTAAAAACACACACTGATCACAATGGTGTCTACCCAAAGTCAAATCATTGCCCTAGCACAAATGCCCAAGTTATGATGTGGTATAGTTCTTTTCTTTTCCAACTATTTATATCCTAAGATAAATTATGTATTTTTTATGTTTATAAATTGTGCAATTCTGGTCAGTGCTCATGAATTTCTTGTAAAATGTGTCCAAAGGGAAAACTAAATGAAAACATATATTTTAACTTCAACTACCTCTCTTCAGACGACAGGCAATGTGTACAGTCTTACAAGCCATGGCAGGTAATGCTTTTAATGAATGCTGTATTACTGCATATAATGGTGTCCAACTCTTCAGCCTCCAATATGTTTCTTTGCTCTCTTCTTTCCTATAATGATGTTAACGTACCTTAGAAGTTATTTTTATGTCTTCATCTCTAACATAGTTTTGTATTAGTTAGTGTACTATCAGCACAATAAAACTTTATAATTCTCAATTGCTTAAGTCAGTGAAAGTGTATTTTTCACTCACATAAAGAGCAAAATGATGGTTCTGGTCAACAGGTGCTCTCTTCTGAGCAATTTTGCAGGATCTTTTTATTACATTCCTATGGAAGTCCTACTATTCATAGATATGGTGGTTATCAATGGAAGAGAAAGCAGGAGGAAACCATACAAGGAAACCATACAAAATGGGCCTTGCTAGGTATGACATACATCACTCTATTCACATTCTATTCCAAGAACCTGGTAATGTGGTCACTCAATAACATACTTGAAGACAAAGAAGGCTGAGAATTGTAGATTTGTTATTTGTGCAAGACAAAGACAAGAAATATTTGCTGAGCTGTTAGCTGATGTCTTCTATAGTAAGCTAATAAATTAAACTCTCGATATTTACTTGAGACATGTAAGCTTTATTCTAGTGGCAATATCAGCTAGAATACAGCTTCCATAAAAGCAGAAATCATGTTTAACTTTTATATAACTATATTTTTAGAATTAAGCATGTGCTATAAAACATATAAAAATTATTTATTTAATTGATAACTATTGGGTAGTGGGATATAAAGTGTTTTTTTAAAGTAGTCATTAGTGAAGAAACTTCATAGAAAGGGGCTATTACTTGGAATAGTCACTTGAGAAGCAATGAAGGGGCCAAAATGAATGTGAACATGGATGGATCATGGGACTAGAGGTATCACTGAAAGTTTGATGATTAATAAATCATTATCATGAAATTTTAAAATTACCTAAATGAGGACAGATGTTCATGAGGAGAGGAAAAGAATAAAAAAGAATGAATGTTAAAGAAATCCCAAAATCAATTTATTTGCTTGTGTAGTGTTTTATGTGATACTAATAAGTATTTGTATATGATTACTTTATTCTCTTCTATTTGTGTTACATTATATACTTTTTCCCATATAATGTTAACATCATTTAAAGTTAGCAACAGTTATTTTTAAAATATCATCTATTCATTATGGCTATTTCAGATCTATCTATCTACCTACCTATCTATTGCATATTCAATGAATCCTTCAGTTGATTTAGAATTCTTAAAAATATCTTAAATAAAAAAAAGATTAAACTCACATTGTATTAGCATAAGCACTTAAAGAATAAGTGTTAATTTTATAGTCATTGATGATATAATTTATTGTCTGAAAAAGCATTAATTTTTTTAAATCATAAAAAATAAACATTGAATGGCACAACATGAACTCAACATTCTTCTACACCCCAACATGCATGTATTATACATGTACTCTACAAGCACATGCGTGTGATGTACTTTAAAGCATCACAGGAAGCAAGGACATTGCAATTCACTGATTGAGATTGCGTCCCATTATTAATGGAAAAGGAAGTGGTCATTTTATAGCTTTGGGAATTGTTGTTACATGGAGAATCTGATATTACATTGTTGTCTTACATATTTTACTGCATCTTGGCAGCAAACACATTGTTTTATATAACAAATGTTTTAGACTTGACTTCAACTGAGGCGAAATGAAAAATGTGCCTGAGGTCCACAGTGTCTGCCGTGTAATTAGTTCCCTTGCTGCTGGAGTGGTAGGATGTGAAATTATGGCTTATATATCTGCTGAATCAGCCTTCCCAATCCAATCTTAGTATTATTACTACTAATCCTTTCCTCTTTCCTTGGCTGTTCACAGTCTCACGAGGCATCTCAATCAAGAGTCTCAGTAAAAGACCAAGCAGCTCCATATGGCTCTGCTGTGGTGAATGTAGAATGGATTATTGGTAAGAACATTCAGGGAGAGAAAGACTAATATATTCTGTGACTTCAAGGTCTATAATTTTAAATGATACTTAGAGGATACTGCAAAAAAGAGTGAGTGTCAAGTGGTACAATGTACTCTAGAAATTGCTTCTAAAATAGAGGATAAATTTCATCTAGGTTTGGGGAGAAAGAAAACAAAGCACCATAAATCACTTGACTTTATTTGCATCTTAATGTCAAAATCATGCCAGCAGCTAAAATAATGTTTTTAATATAGATGTTTCAAAAGTCAAGAATCAACAAAATGTTCTAATAATGTTTTGGGTAAGTTTATGGCCATTTAACTCAGTGAAAATTTTATAGCTATAAAATTAGGGAGACATGGACTTGAATTCTATCTTTTTGGATGGGTGACCTTGAACAAAAAAACTTACTATTTATATTGTCACTTTTCTCATCTGTAAAATAAAGGTGTAGCAAATAATTTTTAGCACTTTAAATTATTATAATTGTACTCATAAATTTTTCACATGTATTACTCAGTCTATTATAGTTGCTCAATATATTGCAGATACTATTTTTAAAATTTATTAAAATTCAAATGCAACTGGAAATAATGCAGTAAATTCTACATGCTATGAAATTTTTTTTTTTTTGCCACTAATGGATGAAACTGTCTGTTGCCTGCTATTTTGCTCCCAAGAACATCTAATTTGCAATCCCTTTGTGAGAAAGTGTGTGTGTGCCTGTGTGTGCGTGCGCACGTACCCATGTGCTCATAACTACATTAATTTCTGCCTTGGGTCTTTATATCTTGGTTCAGAAATTTGAGCTAAGGATCTATTTGATTTACAACCAATTCCTTGAATCTTAAGACCAAAATATAAGTTTGAGTTTGAAATCTTTCAAGTATGTTAATTACAGTTTAGAGAGGAAGGTTTGTGAAAAGATAACAAGATTTGCTGGAGAAAATGTAAAGTGAAAAAAGAGATAAATTGTGAAACAAGCTGTGATAAAAAGATAAGTAAAAGAAGACAAAAATAAATTTAAGAACATTAAATATGTATATTAATAAGCTAGAACAGAGTCTTTAAACAAATCAATATTTTAGAGCTGCAGAAATTCTTATAATTTTCTGTATTTCTATGTTCTTCTGACCCAGATATTTCTTTTTAAATAAAAGTATCTTTTTTTCTACCTTAATTTAGAGTAGCTGCTTAATTTTGTCTTCCTGATTTTGTAGGAAGAATTAGGAGTCTTTTTTTGTACTTACATCAAAGAGGGTGGGTTAAGGGTCAAGAAGAAAATGACTTGTGTATTGTCTAGACTCTTATGCTTTTGATAAGCAGTATTTTTTTGTATTTAAAAAATTTGTATATTCCTGTTTTTTTTGTCACAAAACACAAAGTTAAATTGTGAGAGAATAAATTTAAATTTCCTAGTTAAAAAGTTTTCTAAAAGTAAATGTAAACCAAATATGTAGGGATATTAATATCCAAATTTAAATATTAGTAGATAGAAAGAAAGTAGTTGTAAAATAGATGTTTTTCAATCTGTCAATAAAATGAACATTGAAAACATCTCCTTTAAAAAGACTGGTGTATAACTCATCACTAGAATTCTTACAAAATTTTAATTTTATACAAATTGAGAAAGCTGTACTAGGAAATAAAATGGTAGCAGACGTATTTGTACTGCTTTGCCCACTCCAAAATATTCCCTCTTGCCTAATAGGGTATATAAAATATTCTAATCAGATCACATTGTCTAGCTCTTCTATAAAAATTCAGTTATTTATTCCTCTCATATAAAAATACTTTTAAGATAGACAGAATTAGCTTTCTTTTTTCTATTTCCTTTTAAGTCTTCTTTCCCTTGTATTCTATATACCCGCCTGGAAACTACTAACAAACATAAAAAAGTCTGTTGAAAAAGCAAAGCTAAGTTTTATTAGATATATTGAAGGAAGAAAAAACTATCTTGACAGTCTTGGTCATGTCTAAAATTGGGAAAGTTAAGAAAGAATACTTGCTGTGTTTTAGGGCTAGAAAAGGTCTTAAAAATTGGGGAATTGGTTGGGCAAAATGAGAGTTTATGACATAATAGCATGAAATTGGTCAATTAAGTGAGGTAAGGGTCTTGAAGTGAACTATCATCTAGCTGTTAGTATTGGGAAGAAAGCTGCCTTCAGGGAGCACATATATTCTAGAGTTAACAGTTATATTATTATTATTATTTTATTTTATTTTATTTTTTAGTTGGAGTCTCACTCTGTCACCCAGACTGGAGTGCAGTGGCCGCTCCCGGCCACCGCAGCCTCGACCTGCTGGGCTCCGGCGATTCTTCTGCCTCAGTCTTCCAAGTAGCTGGAACTACAGGTGCGCGCTACCACACCCGGCTAACTTTTTGATTTATTGTAGAGATGAGGTCTTGCCAAGTTGCCCAGGCGGGTCTCGAACCCTCGGGCTCAGGCAATTCACTCACTTCGGCCTCCCAAGGTGCGGGATTACAGGCTGAGCCACCGAGCCCGGCCAACAGTTATATTATTTTTGTTATTGTTGTTCCTCCCCCCACTCCCAGTCTCAGCATTGTTTGGCACCTATAAAGGAAGATTACAGACTATGAAGAAGAAAGCAAACTAGTACAACATGTTGAATACCTAGGGATATAATTATGGATCACTATAATGTGGAGATAGGAGGATGTGAGACAAATATATTGTGAAAATGTTTGCTTTTCAAACACTTCATTGGTTGAGTGGCTGAGAACCAGAGAATTGGAATAATTTTTTCAGTCATAAGGTTTCAGAGACTAAGAATTGGAAGAAACATTTACTCAGTGCTGTTTTATTTTGAAAGTGATAGAACCTCTATCCTGCTAGCTCACCGAAATAATTAATTTTGTGTCAACTTGACTGGACCACAGGGTGTCCACTTATTTGGTTAAGTATTATTCTGGGTGAGTCTTTGAGGATGTTTCTGGATGAGATTAACAGGCTAATAGACTCAGTGACACAGTTTGCTCTCCCCAATGTGAATATGCTTCATTCTTTCAGCTCATTGGAAGCCTGAATAAAACAAGTGTTGAGTAAAGGAAAAAGAACTCTCCCCGCCCAGCTCTTTGGTTCCATCTTCTCTTTCCCACTCCCACTCAGACTGGAACTTATAGTGGTTCTCAGACATTTGAACTCATGCTTGGAACTATATTATTGACTCTCTGTGGTCTTCAGTTTGGGGACTGTGGATACTGGCTTAGAGATATGGTGTGTATAGATGCTTGCACCAAAGAGACAGACATGGGAACATACACACACCTTACTGGTTTTATTTCTCTGGAGACCCCTAGATAATATATATTTTACCATTAGGAGAGGAACAATATCTGTTTTAGTCAACTCTGAATACAATAACAAAAATATCATCAACTAAGTGGCCTAAACAACAGAAATTTATTTCCCACATTTCTGGAGGCTGAAAAATCTAAGATGAAAGGGTCAGTAAATTTGATTCTTGGTGAGAGGTCTCCTCCAGGTTTGTAAGTCTTTTCACTGTGTTCTCATACAGTGGCAAGAGAAAGTGAGACAGAGACCGAGAAAGCATGAATGCAAGCTCTCTGGTGTCTCTTTTTTGAAAAGCTCTAATCTCATCATGAGATTTTCATCCTCATAATCTCATATGAACCTAATTATCTTCCAAAGACCCTGCATCTAAATACTATCACATTGGGAGTAAAAGCTTTAACATATGAATTTTGGGAGTACATTCCATAGCACTCAAATAAGGATGTTTATAATGCATAAGTTTACAGAATATTTTCATGGAAGCCAAAGATAGTAAATTAAGCACACATGCTTCAACTAAATTCAAAAGTTATGAAAAACAAAAGGTATTTTCTTTTCTTACAGGGATTCTTGTCCTCTCACCTAAACTTTTCGTATTCTACCTCTTTCATCATCCTCTTATTCAACATCATTTTCTTTTGTTTTCCTCTGACAGCTTAAATATGACTTTCAAGGCATACAACCCATAAATAATAATTTCTTTGTAATTACTAGAAAAATGAAACTGATTTCTCAAATTTATTTTCTGTATTAAAGTTACAAGTTTTAAGAAACCAGGCAGACTGAGAACTTGAATGCATTTAGGTCTGGTGGCATCCTTGGTCAAATCATCAATGATTGTAAATATGAGGGAAGACATTCAACCTATAAAAAATATTTTAGGTCAGGCGTGGTGGCTCAAGCCTGCAATTCCAGCACTTTGGGAGGCCGAGCTGAGAGGATAGCCTCAGCCCGGGTTCAAGACCAGCCTGGGCAACATGGTGAGACTTCATCTCTACCATAAATCAAACAATTAGCAGAGTGTGGTAGCACTCACCTGTAGTTTCGACTACTTGGAAGACTGAGGTGGAAGCATTCCCCAGAGCCCAGTAAGTTGACGCTGGGGTGGTCGTGAGTGTGCCACTGCACTCTAGTTTGGGTGGTGGAGTGAGACTCCAACTCAAAACAAATATATATATATTATATTTGTTTTAAGTTTTAATATAATATATATATATTAAAACTTGTAACTTTATATATATATATTATAATATTAAAACTTGATACTGAGTGACCTCTCACAGAAACAAAAAACTAAGTATCACATGTTCTCACTCATATAGTAGACCTTGATCATCCAACCTACTACCACAAGAAAATGACAGTGGTGGGAAACTATGGGGGGCAGGGGGAGGGCGATGGGATTAATGGTCATAAATATCTGTCTGGGGATGGGGAGACACCTCTTATCATCAAGGGTGCCTGAATGAAGCATTTTTGTATGCCTAACCCCTAACTGTACCCCATAATACCATAATGAAAAAAATTAAAAAAAAATAAATAAATAAAATAAAACATAAAAAATAAAAAATAAACAGATTTTATTTCCATTTTGTATCCTTTTCAATTTATTTTTTCAATGTTTTGTGATTTTTACTGTAATATCTATCACCTCTTTTGTTCAGTTTATTCCAAAATATTTCATTTTTTGAGGTATTATAAATGGAATCGCTTTCTTGAATTCCGTTTTGGGTTTTGGTGCATAGAAATGATACAGTTTGTTATTGGTGTATAGAAATGCTACTGATTTTTTCATGATGACTTTGTATACTAAACTTTACTGAATTTATTTATCAGTTCTAAGAGTTTTGTGGTTGAGATTTTAGATTTTGCTGTATATAAGATTATGTCTTCTGAAAAGAAGTATGGCAATTTGATCTCCCCCTTTCCAAATTGAATGCTTTTTGTTTTCTCCTATTGCCTGAATACTCTAGCAAGAATATTCTGTACTATGTTCAGTAAGAGTGATAAAAGTGGAAATCCTATCTTGTTCCAGTTCTTGAAATGCTTTCAAGTTTTCCCCATTCAGTATAATGTTTCCTGTGAATTTTTCCTATATGGACTTTTACTGTTAGAATACTTCTTCTATACCAAATTTGTTGAGAGTTTTTATCATTAAGGTTGTTGAATTTTGTCAAATGGTTTTCATGTCTATTTAGATAATTACATAGTTTTTGGTCTTATTCTGTCGATGTGATTCATCATGTTTGTTTATTTGCATATGTTGAACAAATTCTTGCATTACTGAATAAACCTTACTTTAAAAATTAATGTTCATTAAGAATGTTGGTCTGTAGTATTTTTGTTGTTACGTTCTTTTCTGCTTTTGGTATGAGGATGATATTGACCTTGTATACTTATTTTATTCAACTGTTTTGAATAGTTTGAGAAAGAATTGGTATTAATTATTTAATAGTTTGGTTTAATCCAGCTATAAAATAATCTGGTTCTTGGCTTTTCTTTGTTGGATGACTTTTAAAATTATATGTTCAGTCTTGCTACCTGTTAGTTTTCTGTTCAGGTTTTTTTCATCTTTCCGTTTCAATCATGGTAAGTGGTATGTCTCCAGGAATTTATTCATTTCTTCCAGGTTTTCCAATATTTAGGCATGTAGTTGTTCATAACAGTCTCTAATGATTTGTGTGTGTGTGATTCTTGTGTGTCAGTTGTAATATGTCCCTTTTTTCTGATTTTATTTATTTAGATCTTTCTCTTTTTTCTTAGTCTTGCTAATGATTTATCAGCTCTGTTTTTCAAAAAACCAACTATTGGTTCTTGATTTTTATTTTATTTGATTTATTTCAGCTCTGATTGTTCTTATATATTTTCTATTATGTTTGGGTTTATTGTCTTCTTACTTTTCTAATTCTTTAATCTCATCGTTAAGTTGTTTGTTGGAAATATGTACACATTTTTGATGTAGGTATTTTTTGCTATAAAATTCTCTCTTAGTATTGCCTTTGATGTATTTCATAGGTTTTGGTGGATTGTACTTCTATTTTCATTTGTTTCAAATTTTTAGAAATGTTTTTTAACTTCTTCATTGACTTTTGGTTGTTTATGAGCATGGATTTAATTTCTATACATTTGTACATTTTCCATATTTCCTCTTGCTACTAATTTCTAGTTTTATTTCATTGAATTAAGAAAAGATACTTGATAAGATTTTGTTAGAATTTGCTGAGATTTTTTGTGGTTTAAAATATGCTATATCTTGAAGAATATTTCATGTGCTGATTAAAAAATGTGTATTCTTCAGATGTTAAATGAAATGTTTTATAAATATATAAATATATGTTAGATCTTTTGATCTATAGCACAGTTCAAATTTGATGTTTCTTTGTTCATTTTCTGTTTAGACAATCTGTCCAGTACTGACAGTGAGTTGTTAAAGCCCCCAACTATTATTGTATTTAAGTTTATGTCTCCCCTTAGATATTATAATATTTGCTTTATATAACTGGGTGAATACATATTTATAATTCTTTTCTTCTCTGAATCAATCCCTTTATGATTAAATAGTAACCTGCTTTTGCTCATTTTTACAGTTTTTAAGAGAATTTTTATAGTATAGTTTATGTGATATAAGTATAGCTATTCCTGTTTAGTTTGGGTTTATTTTTGTGTGGAATATGTTTTCTGTTTACTTTCAACCCACATGTGTTACTACAGGTGAAATGACTTGCTTGTAGGCAGCATATTTGAGTCTTTTTTGTTATACATTTAGACAGTCTACATCTTTTAATTGAGAATAACCCATTTACAAACAAGGTTATTATTGCTAGGTGAAGACTAACACCTGTCATTTTGTTGTTTTCTATTTTTGATGATCCTTTATTTTTCTTTTATTGTTTATATTTGTAGTTAGTAGTTTTCTTTAGTGATAAAGTTTGATTTCTTCTTTAGCACATTTATGTATCTGATCTACCAGTAAATTTTATACTTTTATGTATTTTTATGATTGTAGTTATCATCCTTTCATTTTTACACAATAAACTCTTTCAAGCATTTCTTATATGGCCAATCTAGTATTGAAGAAGTCTCTTAGTTTTTACTCATCTGGGGAAGACTATATATCTCTTTCATTTCTGAAAGATAGATTTACTGGGTACAGTATACTTAATTGATAGTTTTTTTCTTTTGGTAATTTGAATATATCATTCCATACTCTCTTGGCCTATAAAGTTTCTGCTAAGAAGTATGCTGCTAGTCTAACGGAATGTCTCTTATATGTGATTTAAAGTTTTTCTCTTGCTGGTTTTAGAATTATCTCATTCTTTGACTTTTGGCAATTTGACTACACTGTGCCTCAGAGAATAACTTTTTGGTTTCAATCTGTTTGGTAACCTTTGAGCTTCCTGTATCTGACTATCCATCTCTCTCCAAGACTCAGAAAGTTTTCAGCTATCATTTCATTAAATATGCTTTCTGGTGGTGGGACTGGCAGTTGAGGGAAACTGCTAAAGGAGGAAGGGGCATACATCAACAAGGGTACCTGCATGATCAATGTTTGTATACCTAACCCTGAATTGTATCCCACATCTTTAGAATAAATAAATTAATTAATTAAAAAAATATGCTTTCTATGCCTTTGCTCATCTCTTTCCTTCTCATAACACAAATATTTCTTTGCTTAACGGTGTCCCAAAAATGCCATAGGCTTTTTTTTAAGCTATTTTATTTTTGTCTGACAAGGTTAGACAAAAGATCTGTCTTCATTTTCAGAAATTTTTGCTTTTGTTTGATCTGGTCTGTTGTTGAAGCTTTGATTGTATTTTTTATTTCATTCACTAAATTCTTCATTTTCAATATTTGTATTAATTTGTTATTAATAATATATATTAATATTTATATATTGTATCAACATATGATAATATATTCTAAATATATTAAATTAAAATTGCATTAAACATTACATATGTTATTAATATTAATACATATTAAATATTATTATACTTTAGATATTAAATGTTAGACTAAAATATTAAAATATTAAATTAAAATATAAGAAACTAAAACAGTTACAATATTTATTATCAGTTTTTATTAATAACATAATATATCATATACTATATATTAATAGCAATATATTTATATATTATACTTTGATTCTATATTAATATATTATATATATGATTAGTTACTTATTAAATAAATTATATATTAATATAAGTATATGATATTAACATAATATAATATAACTATAATCATTATTATAATATAGTTGTATACTATTATAAAATTATATTAATATATAATATTAATTTGTATTGATAATAATAGCTATCTTTTTAAGTTTCTCATTTAGATAATGAATTGTTTTCTTCATTTTCCTGTATTGCATATTAGTATTCTTTTGTATCTTTTTTGGTTTCCTTAAGATTATTATTTTAATTCCTTCTCCAGAAATTAATTTTTTTAAAAGTTTTTCTTACTGGAGAATTGCTGTGTCCCCTTGGAGGTATAATGCTTCCTTGCTTTTTCATGTTTCTTATATCTCTGTGTTGATATCTGCACATCTGGTGGGATAGTTGTCTTTTATAATTTCATGGAGTAGCTTTCCTAGGAAAAGACTTCTTGCTGCAGATATGTACTATGGTATTTATTGGGTAAAATGCTTTGGCTTTGCTCTGGGTGGTGCAGCATTGTAGTCTCATTATCATTTATTTGGCTGTAATCAACGTCAACACTATCTCCAAGTGCCTCAGTATCATAGACTGTGTGTGTTTGTTGAAGCAGTGTCACAGCTTTGCTGAGGACAGGTGACTGCTGGGCAGGCTGGTCTTTAGGTTTTGCAGGAATCATGGTCTAGAGGGTTTGTGTCACTTCCTTGCTAAATTCCAGTGTTCTCCCTTAAACACTTTACAAAAAATGTAGTTATTTATTTGTTGTTTTGTTTCTCTTTGTGGAGGAGACAAGTGTTGGGCATCTCTAGTCAGCAATCTTGATAACGTCTCTCTCATCATTTTGGTATTATCTTTTATTTTTTTCATTGGAATACATATTTATTATATTTGATGCATAATTTCAATTTTATTGCTGAGATAAAAGGTCAAATTTGATAGGTGACTGAAATAGAATATGTGTTTCACAGAAACTTTACTTCTTTTTTTTAAAGTTTGTTATTTTATTTGAGATTGTACTGATTAACTAGATCAATTTGAGGATATTTGTTAACAACATTAAATCTTCACATTTATGAGCATGGTTGTATCTTCATTTATTAGTTCTATTTTAATTTCTCTTTACAATTCTTTGTAGTTGTCAGAATATGGTTTTGCACATAAATTATAAAATTTTTTACCAGGTATTTATTGTTTTGTGATTTAAAATATTTCTCTTTTTATTTTGGAATAATTTCAGATTTAAAGAAAAGCAATAACCATACAGAGATTGTATATATATTCTTCATTCAGCTTCTTTAATATTGATTATATTGTATATCATAGTAACATAATTAAAATTTTAAATTAAAATTTATATAATATTATTAACTAAAGTCCAGATGTTATTTGAATTTCACCAGTTCTTTCATTAATGCATTTTTTTCTGTTTAGGATCCAATCTAATATTCCACATTGCACTTTGCTAGCATGTCTCTTTATTAACTTCTAATTTGTGACAATTTCATAGTCATTCCTGCCTTCAAATGTCATGATGTTGACTCCTGAAGAGTACTAGTCAGTTATTCATTTGATTGCTTCTCAACTGGAATAATTTTAATATTTTCTCATGTTTTTTGTTGTCCAATTTTTTGGCAAGAATTCTATGGAAGCAATGTACCCTTCATACTCAATCATATCTGGGGTATAGGAGGTCAATATGTCTTGTATTCTTGGGGGTATTAAACTTTGATTACTTGGTTAAGATGATGAATTCTGATTCTTCCTTTGCAAATTTGCTATTTTTTCCTTTAAAGTTGATGACTATATTGGGAGATATACTGTGTGAGACTACTCAAATATCCTATTTCTTCTTAAACTTTTGACTATCAATTTTATAAATCATTAGCATATGTTTCCAGCAACAATTACTATTGTCATGATATAGTGATGATTTTTAATTTTTCTAATTTCTTCTACATTTTATTAATTGGAATCTTCTGCAAGAAACAACTGTCCCTTCTCCTTAGTTGAAAAATATTTAATTACTTATTTTATTACAAACTCATGTATATTTACATTATTATTTTGGTAGAATAATATTATACCACATTGCATATAATATAAGGATCTTACAATATTATTCTCCCAATATCACCCTTCCATCTTTTGTTTATTTGTTATTAATATTTTATTTTTACATATACTGTAAACATACAGAATATTACTGCTGTGTTTGCTTTGGGCAGTCAATTATCTTAAAAAGATACTCAAGAAAAAATAGAAAATTACTTTTTGTATTTGTTACATTTTCAGTGTTTCTCATTTTATTGTTCAGAGCCAAGTTTGTATCTGAAGAATTTCCTTTAACAGTTCTTGTGGTATATCTGCTAATTATTTTTTGTTTTTGTTAAATAGATTGGCACATCCTCTTATTATAAAAGATATTTGCACTGGGTAGATCATTCTGAATTGCCAGTTTTTTTCCCTTTATTTTAAATGTCATTCTATTTTTTGTTTTGTTTTTGTTTCACATGATTTCTCATGAGAAGTGTGCCATTCTTTTATCTTTGTTATGTTATTTGTGATGTTTTTTTTTTTTTGGTCTGCCTTCAAAATGTTCTCATTTTAAGTTGTTTAAACATGATATGCCTTAGTATGTACTTAAAAAAAATTATCTCAATTCTCTGAGCTTCCTGGATTTGTGGTTTGCTGGAGGTCACTATTTCTCCAAATACTTCTATCTTGTTTTCTTTTCCTTTTCCTTCTGGGATTTTGATAACACATATGTTAGACCATTTTGTCTTTTCTCACAGCTCTTGGATCTTGTGTTGTTTTTAAAAATTTTGTATATATATATATATATATACACACATATACATATACATATATATATGGAAATTATACACACACATCCCTGTGTTTTGTTTTATTTCTTTTGGACTATATTCAGGTTTACTATTTTATTTTTCTCTGCTGAGTCTACTGTTGAGCTTGTCAAAGGCATATATTATCTCACACTGGGATTTTCACTTCTATAATTTCCATTTTATTTCTTTCTACCATTTTTATTTCTGTGCTAAAGTTACCTATCTGATCCTTGTATATTATATACCTATTGTTTTTGAATATTTACTATATTATTTACAGTTAATTTAATTTCCCTGTCAAAAGAGTTTGAATGACTATCATCATATCTAAATCTAGTTCTATTGACATTTTATATATTGGGAGTGTGTTGCTTTTTTCCTTTCTTTTTTGTATGATTTATCATTTTTTTGTTCAGAGACATATATCTTACGTAGGATAATATAGACTGATATAAATAATCTTCATTCTTTGCTGTTGGCATGCTTTTCTTCTACTAAGACTTAGCATGGGGGTTTGTAGAAATCCAGCCAGGTGGTGTTCTGGTTTTGTGGTCTATCGCTACTATGGCTACCACCAATGGACCATAGTCTTGGAACGTCTCTTGCAATGGTTTATGTTTAGAAGAGGTTTGGGAAGTGGAAGGGCTAATCTCCTAAAAGTTTTGTCTAAATCTTATCTCTATGCTCAGCTTTAGGTCTCCTCTATATACTCTATCTGAAAAGAGTTTTTATCTTTTGCTGTTGTTTGTTTTATTTTCGCAACTCCCTTAGCAGTATTCAACTATTACTTTTGCTTAATCATATTAACCTGGTGATGGGAGTTATGGGGACATTCGTTAATATTCTGTTTAAGCCTCAGTCTTAGGCACATATTTTGTCCTTGAGTCTCAGGGTATAAGCTACTCATGTGTACCTGCTACTATTGCAGAGGCTATCTGGGTCCAACATTTATTCTCCCCCTACCCTTTACCAGGAGCAGAAGATTATTTTTTTTCCAGATGCAATGTGTTTTTCACTTGTGACCTATTGAAGACCATTTTTGCTGCTGTTTCCTTGGATATTATGGCTTTTACTTAATTAGGGAAAACAGGGCAGTAAGGTCCAGTTACATTTCTGTGTCCTTTCCACACAGTAGCTGCCTTCTTTCTCAGGGTTAAACTAATAGGGAAGTTCTCACAGGAATATTCCCTGTTGCTCCTGTTAGCACATCCAAGATTGTGTGTTATCCAACCATGAGTTACCAAGGACACAGCCAAGAACTGGTTTCCCTTTAATCAATAATTGCAGAAGGACATTTTCAAGGTAGAACTAGGATTATTGGATTGGCAGATATGGGATAATTGATATTGAGTTGACTGAAAAGTATATATTTATTTTTTAAACTTTTTTATTTTAAAGATGTGGGGTACAATTCAGAGTTAAGTACAAATGTTCATTATGCAGGTACCCTTGTTGATGTGCCCACCCTTCCCCAGCAGAATTCCACTACTGCCAACCTCCCCACCCCCGCAATTTCCCATTTCTGACCATCCTTTTCTTATAGTATTACAATAATTGTTCAAGGTCCACTTATGAGTAGGAACATGTTATATATTTTAAAAGTACTCTAAGACTGTATCTCAGAATGATTAAAATTTTGACAGAAATGTGAGATGAAAAAGAACTGACACAAAATCCATAACACTAATAGTACTAAATGCTGGGAAGATATGGAACAGCAGAAATTCTTTCATTGCTGGTAGAAAAACCAAAATAATACAGCCACTGCAGAAGACATTTTTGCAGTTTTTTATGAAACTAAACACACTTGCCAAGTGATCTAGGAACCGTGAGCCTTGATATTTACCAAAAGAGCTGAAAATTTATGCCTGCACAACAACTTGCACGCAAATGTTTCTAGAAGTTTATTCATTATTGCCAACATTTGGAAGCAAGATATGCTTCCGTGGGTGAATGGTACACCTGAACAAAAGAGTATTATTCATTTCTAAAAAGAAATAAGCCATTAAGTCTTAAGAATACATGGAGGCATCTTAAATGTATATATATATTACTAAGCGAAAGAAGCCAATCTGAGAAGACAGCATCCTATATGACTACTGTATGATACCATATGGCATTCTGGAAAAGGAAAAACTATGAAGACAGTAAAAAGATCAGAAATTAAGAGAGGAAAAAGGAAGAATAAGCAGAACATAGAGCATAGTGAAAATACTTTGTATGATGCTATAATGGTAGGTACATGCTGGTGTAAATTTGAGCATCAGGAAAAAATTCTAATAAACTATTGCCTTTGAGTGAGTATGATGTATCAATGTAGTTTTATCAATTGTAACAAATGTAGCACTCTGGTGGGAGATATTGGTAATGGAGGAGGATGTGCATGTGAGGATACTAGGAATGTATGGGAAATCTTTGTCCCTTCAGCTCAATTTTGCAGTGAAATAGTCATATAGAAAGGAGTTGGTAGCAGGTAAGAAAGACTATTAGCTAAATTTAAATGTTAAGCTGCCACTGTCTAAAGGAATGGAAAGAAACAACTTAATATTCAACAATAACTGTCTCAGATATAATCAACAGCTTTCAAATTCTTATGAGCCAGTAAAAATTGTAGATTGTGTGAATGGTCAAACTAACAGAATCTGGCAATATCACTGTTGGGAATGGTGAGAATAACAAAGCTGCAGCCAAATGGTGATGACAAACAAGATCTATAGGCATACAAATTATTATAAATAAACAAAATAGATGTTTAGATTGAGAGATGTTCTCGGAAGTAAGGAAAGTGTACACACTACAAATTAAAAATTCAAATATCTTGTAAAACTGCAGCAAACTACATCTGCCTTTTCAACACTCCACACCACCAGAAACATCAGCAGAAATGAAAAATGTTAAAATGTGCCTAATGCCTTGTCATTCCCATATTATAGCTATCTCTTTATGACTAAAAATGAGTGTCATATTACATTACTTTGTATTTATCATAGATCTATTTGCCAATGTTTAAGATTTATCTTAGTTTGCTAATAAATATGTTCTCTGTTCTCAGAAACACTTGTTTTGCTAAAGATGTCATCTCATTGGGGAGTTTTTTTCTTTACAAATCTTAAGTTCTCCCAACAAAAACTTTGAAAACATGCAAAGGAAAAATTCTCTAATTTCCTAACATTGTGCGTGAAAAAGAGCATAACAGATCATTAAAATCAAGTAAATAGACAATTATGAATATTAGTGTAATGAATATTCATGTATTCCCAACCCAATGACAGTTATTTGTTAGTAGAAGAATTTTACCCTGTTCTAATTGCACTGCTTAGGAAGACAATAGCCAAATTGTTAAATAACTAAATATTTTATGCTTCATTTATCTTAATCGTCCATGTTTATGATTTCAGTGATTTTATCCTTTAATAATCTTATTCATTACGCTCATGAAGCCATCTGAACTCACAAAGTATACCACCTCACAAAACTGCACACAGATGTCCAGGTATGGGATATGGAAATGGTTGAAACTGGTACTTTTTTCTTCAGACCAATAATTTTATTTTATTTTAATTTTAAAGATGTGGGGTACAATTTAGGGTTAGGTATACAAATGTTGTTGATGAGGTGTGCCCTTCCCTCCCCTGGCAGTTTCCCTCAACTGCCAATCTCACCTCCCCCTGGCAGTTTCCCACTACTTCTAATCCCTTTCATATAGTATGATAATTGTCAAGGTCCGCTTATGAGTGAGAACATATGGTACTCTGTACTTTGTTTCTGTGACAGATCATTGAGTTTGATCAACTCTAAATCCATGCAAGTTGCTGCAAAGTCCATATGCTTGTCCTTTATGGCTGCATAATAATCCATTGTGTATCCGTATCACATTGTTTTTATCCAGTTCAACTTCAATAGGCAGCATGGGTGTTCCATGTTTTTGCTATTGTGAATAAAGCTGCAACAAACATGTGTGTGCTGGTATCTTTTTGGCAAAATGATTTGAGTTCCTCCGGGTATATTCCCAATAGAGGAATTGCTGAGTCATATGAAAGGTCAATTTCTAGTTCTTTCAGAAATTGCCGCACTGTCTTCCAAAGAGGTTGCACTAATTTGCATTCCCACCAGCAGTATAGAAATTGGTACTTTTTTCCTCCCCTCAAAGCATAGAGGCAGGTACTAGGGTGCATTTATCATGTATTACCTATTAATCCTATAGGAAAAAAACACATGTACTAATATAAAGAATATTATGTACCCACATGCCAGCTTGGCCAATTCTCAATATATTTTCTATATTTGGTATATATATATATATTTTAAAAATACAAATAGAGCTTAACTCTCAGATGATTTTCCCCCATTCTCATTCCCATGTCTGCTTCCCCAAAATAGTATTCTCATCTACTACTACTCTATTTACTTATTTTCTTTCCAGATCTATTTTAATTTTTTTGCTGTGTGTGATTATATTTGTTAAAAATTATAGTTTGTATTTACATCTATATATCTTTTTATTTTAAAGATGTGGGGTACAATTAAGGATTAAGTATCCAAGTGGTCATTGTACAGGTAAAGTTTGGGCCTCCCGTTGGTCCTCACTTTGCCTGGTTTGAAACCAGATACCCTTATTGATGTTGTGTATGCTCTCCCACTTTGGCAGTATCCCAACACTGCCAATCCTTTTCTTACAGTATTGTGGTAAATGTTCAGGGTCCGCTTATGAGTGAGAACATGTGGTACCGCGTTCTTGGTTTCCGTGATAGATCACTGAGTATAATAGACTCTAAATCCATCCAAGTTGCTGTAAAATCCATATATTTGTCCTTCTTTATGGCTGTGTAATATTCCTTTGCATATATGTACTTTAAAAAAAATCCAGTCCAGTTTCAATGGCAAGGCAGCACGGATGGTTCCATGTTTTTGCTATTTTGAGTAGTGCTGCAATAAACATGTGCATGCAAGTATCTTTTTTTGTAGAATGATTTGAGTTCCTCTGGGTATATTCCTCTGGATAAGATGGAAGGTCAATTTCTAGTTCTTTTAGAAATGTCCAAACTGTTTTCCAAAGAGGTTGCACTAGTTTTCATTCCCACCAGCAGTATAGAAGTGTTTCTTTTTCTCTGCATCCTCACCAGCAGATGTTGTTGTTTTTTAATTTTTTTTATTTGATGGGGAGACACAAACATTCAAACCATAGAGAACTTGAATACTATCCTTTCTTTGTTAAAATACACACATACTTGTAAATAACAGCCTATTCGTCAGAAGATAGACATAGACTGGTATTGGAGGTTTGGACTTGAAACTAGAAGGCCTAATGTTGAGTTGTGACTAAATCTGTGTGTCCTTTGCAAGTTCTAGTACCTCTCTGCAGATTTTTTTTTAAAAGAGAAGTGAAATATCTACTCTATGGGGTTTTGTGAGAGTTACACAAAATATGGTATGCAGAATTGTTTGGGAAGCTATAGAATGAGTTTTGTGAGAATTACATAAAATATAATAAACATATTGCTTGAGAGGATACAAGATGTTTTTATCTGCTTTTCATGCTTATAAAAAATGTGGTACATATGCATGATAGAATATTATGCAGCCATAAAGAAAGACAAACATATGGGTTTCGCAGCAACTTGGATGGATTTAGAGTCGATCATACTCAGTGACCTATCACAGAAAAAAAAAAAACTGAGTACATGTTCTCACTCATAAGCATACCTTGAACAATGATCATAATACTCCAAAAAAGGGATTGGCAGTAGCAGGGCATTGCCAGGGGAG
This sequence comes from Tarsius wallacei, assembly GCA_963574415.1. NCBI lineage: Eukaryota > Metazoa > Chordata > Mammalia > Primates > Tarsiidae > Tarsius > Tarsius wallacei. The sequence goes on along the minus strand of CAUYQG010138548.1, from coordinate 11,219 downwards.
AGGGATGATTACATAACTTCAGTAAAGGTGCTTGATCCTAATCCAGGTGAAGTGAGGTCCAATGGGAGACCCAAAACTTCACCTGTACCTAAATCACTTATGTACACAATCCTGACTTATACTCCAAAACTTTAAAATAAAATAAAAATTTAAAAATAAAATGTTTTTAGTGTACAATATTATTGAGGTTATTATTTTATTTCTTGTCATCTCTTCGTCTGAAATATAACTATCACTTTCTCCACGTATGTGGAGGCTAAGTTGCTTTATTTTTGTTTCAATTGCTTTGGGGGTATAAGTGGTTTTTGAATGTATGAGTGAACAGTTTTTAACAGTTCTGAAAAATTTCTGGAACACAAAATATTTTTTAAAGATGCCTCCTGAACCAGTGGGAACTCTACCTATTATGGGCTAGTACAATTGTCACAGAGGAATTCAATTATGTATATAGGCACAAATAAACATTTACCTCTGAGTTACAATATTATACAATAAAAGGAATTTTAGAAATTATCAAATTCAGTAGTCTAGCTTAACACATCACTTAAGAATAAATTACAGAGTAAGAGGTCACTTGTAGAGACTTTAAAACAGAAAACAAATATTAATTGAATTGTGAATATATTGCTTCCACTTACAGTATTGTTATTATTATTGTATTTCTAATGTTGAAAGAGCATTTCTCCAATGAGACTTATTAGTGTTGAGACTGATACTTCTGGAACCATGTCCTGATGGGAGATTTTTCTTCTCTCCCAAAGAGGAACCAAGTACTTATCATCAGAATTTTTTAATATAATAACTTTGGGCCAACTATGTATGTGACTGCTTTTTGTTGTCATAAACCTCTCTTGGATATGTATGAGTCGCTGGGTTTCACTGACGATGCTGTTTTTTTCTCATCTTAGATCAGAGTCCAGCATATTTGCTCATTCAGGAGTGTGAAGAGACTGACAGGTCAGACACAGCCAGCAGCTCTCTGTCAGTCTAAAGTGAAGGGGGTGCTGGCAGCAGGACTGGGGCCTAGCAGCTGTGTCAGCTGTGATTCACTCTGAAGTTCAGGGCATGTGTCTCACACTATCCATCTTTCAAAAAAGTCAGTGTTCTGTGCGGAAAGAATATCTGTAAATCCCAAAGTATACAAAGGTGAGACAGTAGTGCATATTTTAAATGTGCTTGATTCTTCCACCTGTGCCAGTGTATGAAGCGCACTCTTATTGATTCTGCCCATTCCCCTGGGCACATCCAAATTGTCTGAGTTTCAGCTACACACATTTATGCCAGACAGAACCATGCACATCTGCTGTAAAACACTCCCGGTATATCTTGCAGCACAGAAGCTGGTATGTAAGAGTGGAAAAGACACCAGACCGGAATCTAAATGATCTGGGTTACAGTCCTGGCTCTCTGATAGATACTCCGTGTCACCTTGGGCAAATATTTCCTGTCCATGCCTCTGTTTAAAAAAAATTCCAAATTGGGTGACTGCTCAGATAATCGCTGAAGTGCTGAATGATTACGATGACAACTACAATGTATTAAGCACACACTTTGGATGCACATTGGATAAAGTCTTTTACTCTTCACAGCAAGCCTTTGATGAACTAAATGCTGTCAATGGTTCACAAAGGAGAAAAGTAATTCTACATGATTTCTTCAAGGGTCCAGTTAGTAAGGGCAGAGCTGGTATTCAAACCCATTGAGAGTCAGAGCAGTAATATGCAGGTGATATAAAATGTGCTCCCCATAGAACAAGTCCTCAAAGGACCCAGGTTGTCTTAGAATTCCTTGTGTTTGTAAGTCCCATAGAATTGGAGTTTTTAGCTGAATATCCACTATCATGTGTTCCCCTATCACTATAACAAAATAGGATTGGGCATAGTTTTCTTAAAAATTTAAAGGAACTTTTAAGATTTCTTTAGAAGATTTATGTAAAAAGAAAATAACTTTTGTTTTCCTGTGAGCATCTGCTTATAAGTTAACAGAGAAAGTGACAAAATTAATCTTGTTGTTAGATACACTTGCATATTTATAATCTGCTAGAAAAAGATAATCCTTGAATTTTTTAAATAAAATACTGGGAGCATAACATGCATGAGATACTAAATCTTTAACAATTGCTAACATTTTCAAAGAAAAAAATACCAGTAAGTAATTTTTTTCTTTGTTTTTGCTTTCTACTAAGAGGGGGAAAAAAAGGTCAAGGATGTAGAGAAAGAACAGTAGGCTCTAGTAGCTGACCCCTGAGTGGTTTCCAATTTCTCAGTGACCACAATTTACTTCCAATTTAACTCCCTATTGGTGTCTACATTTGCAAACATTGTAAATGTCTGGTCTGGTGTCTTTTCACAAGAAGCATGGAGGTATAGTAATATACAGACTCATGAATACCCTCAGCTATGTTAATAGCCTTCTCACGAGCCTCCATACTACCAATATCTCTTCTTTCTAACTGTTGATGTTGGAATGATCATTATGATTAGTCCTTTTAATTATTCCTCTCTGCCAAGAAAAGTAGATTCCAGTTCTTCAGCCTGACATACAAAACCTGTTCCAATTCAGCTGGAGTTTCCCTTTCCTGTCATCCATGTCCTTTCATGATAACTTGGCATTTCCCTTCTTTGCTGCCTCACTAAGTACCTTGTGTAGTCAAATAAAGCTTCCATTATGGCCAATTCAGGCTAGAATCTATAATCTCACCTCTGTGTTGTCATGAAATCTTCCATCTACCTGGAATACTCATCCACTTTTTCCAATGGACAAGTTCTCCCCATCTTTCAATACTGAATTATCAGCTGCCCTGAGAGCCTTCCCAAACCCTGTTTCTCCCCAACTAGTCCTTTTTTACTTTTCACTCTTAAGGCATATGGTGTTGGATCATCTACCACATTGCATCCAATCATTAGTCTACTCCATCAGCCTGTAAAAGCCAGAGCCACATCCTCTTCGTGTCCCCACAGTATGTCTTGTCCCCTGGTGGAGTGGACATACATTTGCAACAAACTATACATCAAAATAATCATTCATTTTATCTTGAAATTTCACAAGCTTTATTAAAGATTCTTCCAGAATTTAGCTATCTTTCATTCAAAATAGTGCTGTCATTAAAACAAAGTTGGACCTATAAGATAGAAATAACAACATAAATGAGTTTTTTTAGCTTGTCTCTTGGGAAGCCCTTTATATACAATAAATATATCACATGAAGGCAGATGAAGACTGTAACACCTATCTGTCATGACTTCATATTGACAAAGCTATTTCATGAGTTTGCATGGAAATGAAAAATATCGCACAAAAATCTAAATTTATAATGACTTAAAATAACACATGCATTTTCCTAACTCTCGCACTGAAAATCAATTTACAATACACTTCTTAGCAAAAAATGGGCCTTGTTGTAATTTGATAGAAAGTAACTCATCAGAAACCTAGGCTGAACTTCAGCTAGGCCTGTAGATTTTTACACAACTAGAAAAACTTAAAGTGAAAAGGATGTAGTAGCTTTTTTGAAGAGACTTCCATCTTCTGCTTGCATTTGTTATGCCTTAGATTTTCTAATTTGTTTACCAACCTGTACATATTGGATATTTTCTACTCAACAGCAAATAATATTTATTTCATAAAAGTTATGATATTTTCCCAACACAGACTAGCCTCGGACAGAATAATTTTCTATCCCTCGTCACAATGAGTTGCCCTGCCCATGTTGCACAGATTGGACCTGTGCAATATTACCAACAGGTTGTTCGCAGCCTGGCACATGCCACCATTATGGAAAGTTAAGTGTTACCACAATTGTCCTCTATTTAAAAACATGAATATATCATTTAAAAATATTTATAACAATTCCATTGTTTCAATATTTTCAGATTTCCACATAACAAGCATTAGCTATACTTTGTAATGCCTAGTTGACATTGTTTCTTTATCTTTAATGATTATTATATTATCAGAAATTAGATGTAAAATAGGTTTTAGCATCATTATGAGGAAAGTGAAGAAAATAATCCTGAGAAGAGACTAGATCAACTATGATCTCTAAAGGCATCTTTGAATAATATAACCAGGACCAAATGCTTTGACTTCTATAAGTGCCTAAACTGGTGTCTCTGATTCTTCTATACAATTTTGTTAGCCCCAGACCTTTCTCTCTTGCCTCAGCCAAGTGTGGAGTACATCAAAAATTATTTATTTATTTGATATTTTTCATTTTGTCCCGATTGTTTCTATTAGTTCTTTTTTCTGTTTTCTAATAGTACTTTTCAGCAGTCCAAAATCGGTTATTTTTTAATATTTTAGGTATCTTCTTATAGGGCTCTCTACTTTCAAATTAACTAGCCCCTCCCATGCTATTCTCTATTTTTATTCCTATATTGCAAATCTGACTATGATGCTTTGCTTAGTAGGCATTTCCTGTAGCCTTGAGAGGCCATATTCTTCAGAACAGGGCAATTGATTAACCCTCTCTACTTTCCCAGCTTCAGCTCTAACCATTGCCTACGTCTTGCCAGCTTCATTTCAGCAGTATTTGTCAAATAAAAACATACTAGATGATAGTTAAAGTGGTAAAAACAGATTTTATTTAGGTTTACTGCAATAGGAGAAAAGGGACTTTAGTATAGACTTGGGCTCAATTCTGAATACAGTATGAGCAAGTGAGGATTTACAGCCAAGGAGCATTGTGGAACTGAGAAAGTGGAAAATTACTGCGAGAAAAAGCATCAGCGGTAAAAGGGATTCTGGCTACACTGACCTAACAGGATTCTTGCTGAAGGGAGCCCAAGGTGATCAGACATTAACTGGGGGTGGGCAGTGGAAGAACATGAGGAACCTGATAGATACAGAAGGTGAGGGTGTCTGGTTAAAAGGAGATGGCAGGATTTTTGCTAAAATTAAACAATACAGACACAAATATGGAAGTATGAATGTCAAGGCCTAGTTGAAAATTTTAGGGGAGCGTGAGTAGCACTTAGAGTAGAAGTTTGTCAGGTTCACTCCTAGTTATGCTACTGAATGCATCAATGTGTTTCAAAGGCTGATCGACTCTGAAATAACTTCTCAGTTGTTTCCTTGATTCATCCTTAAAGGGCCAACTTAAGAATATTAAACTTTGTTTTAATGCTCCACCCCCACAAGCTCCTGTGACAGAACTGATCAGTTCTATGCCTCCACTGTACTTTATGAATATCTCTATTTATATATATACAAGACACTGTGTTATTTGCTATTCTATATCTTCTCTGATGTCAGTACATTTTTCTTGTGAATATAAAGGAAGAAATTAAACTTTGATATTTGAAATAAATGAATCCGAATTTTACATACAACATTTTTCCATTGAATATAAAGTTTTAAAGTTTATATTGTGTTTTGCTTCTAAGTTGTTAAAGTATCAAAATAGAGCTTTATTTGATTAGTTTAAATTTAACAAACAGGTTTGCATAATCATGGTAACTTTTTGAAATACTCAGTTTAAAAAATCTTATCTCCACAGCACAAGTTTCTTTTAAAATACAGTTACCATGTTAACTATAGTCAAAATCTCTCCTTTACAAGAATAGAATGTATACTTAATTTTTCTCATATCTGCCAATGAGTATGCTATTGGCAGTAATTGTTTTTGTTTCTAGAGTTGTTGACTGAGATGTTGCAGAGAGGCACTAATGCAGGAGTATCAACTTAGCCTTCTCCTTGTTTATTTGTTATATCATTGTTAAATTATGGTCAAATTTCAGTTTCCTTACAGAAATTTTCTTAGTGCTCTTTTCATTTTACAAGGTACCCTAGATAATGTGATGCGTAATCCACTTAATCAGAAACACACAAACTTCCATGTCTCTATACATCAAGAGCAGATAACGGAGGGCACTGCTCTCCATGCCTATTTGTTGTTACCTTTCAGCTTCCCTTTCTGTAGCAACACAGCCCATGTTCCCAGTGGTGGCTCCATCCCACTCTCCCTCTTGAAACAGAGAAAAATACATAAATAAAAACATAAGCACACACACACATATATTGACATAGACATATACATATATAAATACACACATATATGTTATTTATAAATATTTATTACTTTCTCATTTTATTAAAAATCTTGGCTGTGTTCAGTGGTTCAGCCTGCAATCCCAGAACTTTGGGAGGCTGAGGTGAGTGTATGGCCTGGGCAACTTGGTGAGACGTAGTATCTACAATAAATTGAAAAAATTTGCCAGACATGGTAATGCACGCCTATAGTTCTCACTACTTGGAAGACTGAGGCAGAAGGATCGCCGGAGCTCAGCAGGTCAATGATGGGGTGGCCATGAGTGTGCCACTGCACTCCAGCCTGGGTGACGGAGTAAGATTCCACCCCCCCAAAAAAACCCCCTTCTGCTGACATCTCACTAGATGCTTCCATACATGCTTAAAAACTATTGTCTTATAAGTCAGAGCAGGAAGGGTAGCATCCGTGGAGGAGAAAGAAAGCATCTCATGCTTAGAGTCAAATGAACCTCTGGACTTGAGGTAAAAGGAAGGGGTAGGATATAAAGAATGTCTCGGGACAGGAGCCTTATCTATGTCAAAATGAAACAAGAGGAACTCTAAGAAATGACTCATTTTTGTTGGAAGCCAAGGTTAATTTTGACTCGATTGTCCTTTGTTATTATCATATGCAATAATTCAGTATACACACTTGAGGCACTCCAAAAAACACGAGAGAATTGCTCATATGGGTTGAAGTAACAGGAAGCGCTATTTCACAAATACAGCACATGCATGCATGACTTCTCAGTATAAACGTGCAACAATCAAAACACTGCCTTGAACAAGAATGTTGACCATATCTAACATTGATTAGGATATTGTTCTTGGCTCTTCTGCTGGTGGCCTTTTCTTTCCCCCTTGAATGTGTCAGTTTAGTAATACTCATGCTGATGCATTTCTGATAGACAGATGGGAAGAACCACAGAGGAGCTAGGGTTATTTGCTGCTTCTTTGCCTGAGTCTTTGTGTTTCTGGCCAAGTTGGGACTCTGTGATTACTATGAGATACAGATGTCAGCTGTGCAATCAGTGGCTGACTGGCTGTCTGACAGGCGGATTTGGCTGTGCAGGTGACAGTTTTCATTTGCTTTGGCTATGTGAGTACCTCCCTCCACCCCAGGAAGAAGAGGTCTCTCTGTAGCAGCTTGAGGATCATATTTATTCCCCATACAGGAAGAACATAGAGGCCAGAGATCAAGCTATGGAAAGTTTTTTGTTTTTGTTTGTAATGTTTCTGGCAACGGAAGTAGGTGCTTAGTGAGGACATAATAAATCAATGTATACACATATGACTCTTCTTCTAGTTTTACTCCCACAAAGTGATTTCCAAATGAAAGGAATAATTCATGTAATGTATTAAAAATTAATAAACATTTGGTTTTCAATCCTATATCTGCTACTTATAGGCTGTGTAACTTCCTGATAAGTTAAATATGGCATTCTGAATCTCACTTTCTGCATCTGTTAGATAGGTGTAATAATATCTACTCGATGTCCTATGGAATATATTAATAAGACTTTTAGTATTAAATGACATTTCAAAAGTTGTTGATAACTTATCTATTACTGCCACTAATACATGGCGATCATCCATATACTTGTGTGTATTTCATAATACACACAAATGCACATAATTATTGAGTAGTCCTATAGTTAAATACTGGAGGCATCAAGCATCTTTGTTATTTCTGTTCTCAGTGGAAAATTTGAGAACCTCTTAAAGATGAGACTCAGTCACTGACTTGCCAGACCATAATCCAATTTGTTCAAGACAAAATATACTTCACTTTCAGTCTGTCATCTCATCCCCTGGAACACTGGGTGATTTCCCACAAAGCTAGGCCATCATTCCACCCTCACTTAATTATATTGTGTGGTCATCTCAAAAAAGCTTTTAGTCTCAGATAAGTCTGAAAAATTAGAGGCTGGTTAAAGGACAGAAAGAACTTCTATTAAGTGAGTATCACATAGATCTCAAATAATTTATCAAACATGTTCAGCAGAGAAAGACAGAAGGACTGTTCAACAATCCTTAGCTACCTCAGTTATATTTATTCCTTCCCGTGGTCCTCTCTCACTAAACAATAGAAATATCCACTCCAGAGTCAACTGTTCTCACTATTGGTCCTTTTTTTTGGAACTCAAAAATCTTTTAACCAGCTTGCTACATATCTCTGCCCTTGAATTGCCACCTGTGTCCAAGTAAATGCACAGCAAATCTGTGCTAAAACAAACATGGTTCTGATCCTAGTTTTACCACTGATTGTCTCTCTGATTTGTTTCTTTGTTTCTGTTCTATGTTTCCTCAAGTACAATTTAAAGTTGTTTAGTTGAAGTGTTCCTAAAACCAAGTCTAATATATTTCATTACTTAAGCCCTAACCCCTTTACTTGTTTTCCCTCATGAACCTCCCTTTTCAAATTATCTGGCACTGTTCTCCTAAATTCCATAGTCCCATCTCAATTGCCAATCCTCACCTCTCTTGCTAATTTGATACTTTTGTCTTGTTCTCTCTAAATTGTTCTTTTATTTTTATGGCATTCTATGTTTAGTTTCCCCAAATATCTCTCTAATTTATCCATGGTATTTACTTTAAGATTCTATGGTATTCTGAATATTCTAGACAGGTGAAAAAAGAAGTTTCAGTGGTCAAAATAATTTTGACATATTCTACTTATTTATGGTTATGCCTAGAAGCCTATGAGTCTTCATTAATAATGATAATTTATGCTCCTGCAGACCTGGGCTCCAGGCCCACTCCTACACAAGGCCTGTCTTCATGGACCGATGCCTTGAGGACTCAGGCCCTAGAATGCCCTTCGTGGACCCAGATCCCAAGCCTACTCCAGCACAAAACTTACCTTCAAAGATCTATGCTCCAGATCTGCCCCTTAACTCCCAAGCATCAGCTTACCTCCATGGGCTCAGGCAACAGACCCATCATAGTAGATTCTGGTGCATGTCAGGCCAGCTCCCACGGACTCAAAATCAGGCCTATCCCTGTAGATCCAGACATCAGGTGTGCCCAAGCAGACCCAAGCACCAGGCCAACTCCAGTGTACCCAAGCTCTAGCCCCGCCTCTGTGGGCCCTTATCTCCTGACACTGAAAAATCAACTCAAAATAGATTAAAGATATAAATGTAAACTTAAATCTGTAAAATTACTAGTGAAAACATAGGAAAAAAGCTCTATGACATTGATCTGGGTAAGGATTTTTTGAATATGTCCCCAAAGGCACAGGCAACAAAAGCAAACATGAAAAATGGGACTGAATCAAACTAGAAATCTTTTGCACAACAAATTTAACAGTCAGTAGACTGAAGGGACTATCTTTGGAATGGAAGAAAACCATAGATCAGATAAAGGGTTAATATCTAAAATAAATAAGGAAATCAAGAAATTGAATAGCAATAAACAAATAACCCAATTTAAAAATGAGCAAAGGACTTGAATAGACATTTTTAAAAAGAAGACATACAAATAGCCAAGAGGCATATGAAAGAAAAAAGGCTCAGCATCACTAATCATCTGGGAAATGCACATCAAAACCACAATGAGGTATCACATCACACATGTTAAATAGTTATTATCAAGAAAACAAAAGATAAGTGTTGAAAGGATTTTGGGAGAAATGCAACCCTTGTACACTGAATATAGATTGGTACAGCCATTATGAAAAACAGTATGTAAGTTTCTCTAAAATTAAAAATAGTATCACCATGTGACCCAGTAATCCCACTTCTGGGTGTATATACTGTGTTCAAAGAAAATGAAATCGATATCTTGAAGAGATATATTCACTTCCATGTTTATTGCAACATTATTCACAATTGTCACAGTGTGAGATCAACTTAATTATCCAGCAAAGGATGAATGGACATATATACCACATTTTCTTTAATATATATAAAATGGACTATCAAATACACATACATATTATATATGTGCAGTATACACATATGCATACACTCATATATGCAATGGAATATGATTCAGCCTTTATTTTTATTATTTTTTATTTTAAAGATGTGGGATACAATTCAGGGTTAGGTATACAAATGTTCATTATGCAGGTACCCTTGTTGATGAGGTGTACCCCTCCCTCCCCTGGCAGTTTCCCTCAACTGCCAATCCCAACCTGCACCCACTTTCCTGGAAGTTTCTCATTACTGCCCATCCTTTTCTTATAGTATAATGATAATTGTTCAAGGTCCGCTTATGAGTGAGAACATATAGTACTCTGCCCTTTGTTTCTGTGCTAGATCACCAAGTATGATAGACTCTAAATCATCCAAGTAGCTGCAGAGTTCATATGTTTGTCCTTCTTTATGGCTGCATAATATTCTGATGTGTATATGTACCGCATTTTTTAATCAGTCCAGCTTTGATGGGCAGCATGGTTGATTCCATGTTTTTGCTGTTGTGAATAGAGCTGTAACAAACATGTGTGTGCAGGCATCTTTTTGGTAGAATGATTTGAGTTCCTCCAGGTGTATTCCCAATAGGGGAATAGGTCATATGGAAGGACAATGTCTACTTCTTTTAGATGTCACCACACTGTTTTCCAAAGAGGTTGCACTAGTTTGCATTTCCACCAGCAGTGTAGAAGCTTTCCTTTTTCTCTGCATCCTTACCAGCATTTGTTGTTGCTTGTTTTATTAATGATGGTCATTCTTACGGGAATTAGGTGGTATCTTAATGTGATTTTGATCTGCATCCTTACCAGCATTTGTTGTTGCTTGTTTTATTAATGATGGTCATTCTTACGGGAATTAGGAGGTATCTTAATGTGATTTTGATTTGCCTTTCTCTGATTAGTGAGGCTGAGCACTTTTTCATGTGTCTATTGGCTGCCCGTATATCTTCTTTTGAGAAGTGTCTATTGATGTCTTTTGCCCACTTTTTTAATTTTATTTTATTTTATTTTTATTTTAAAGATGTGTGGCACAATTCAGAATTAGGTATACAAGTGGTCATCATATAGGAATAGTTTGGACCTCCCTTTGGTCCCCACTTTGCCTGGTTTGAGATCAGGTGCCTTTATTGATTTATGTTCCCCCACTCCCTCCCCTGGCAGTGGCCTGCGACTGCCAATCCCTTCCTTATTGTATTATGGTAAATGTTCAGGGTCCACTTATGAGTGAGAACATGTGGCACTCAGTTCTTTGTTGCTGTGATAGATCACTGAG
>CAUYQG010138542.1:0-34693 GCA_963574415.1 Tarsius wallacei | reverse complement strand
CAGAGGCAGCCAGGGCTGCAATTACAACTCTTTTTAGGTCCCACCTCCCTGTCACCTCACCCTGGGCTGTCCACACCACCCTGAAAAAAAAATAGACTATGGTGGTGGTGGTGGTGGTGGTGGTGGTGGTGGTGTGTGTGTTTGTGTGGACTCAGACATCACCTTTCTACCTTAAATGGGACAATGCATGCACCTTGCAGGGCACAGAAGAGGCACTCAATGAATATGATGAATGGTATCTTTTTCCTTGTTCCATTCTTCTTCATCTTCCATTTTGTCCTTTCCTTGAGGGAACAAAAAAGTAAAAATCTTATGAAATCTCTTTACCTTCCCGGGTAACATCAAAGCTGACGGGGTGGGGGGGGGGGGTGCCAGTGTATGGGAACTCGGACCCTCAGTCTAAAGCTGAACTTAACAGATAAGTGTCATTTCTGCCCCTGTCGCCAAAGCCACCTGACAAGTCCCTGGAGTGGCTGGCAGTTTTCGGAGTGGGGTACTCGGGAGGAGCATCTGGGACAGAAGACGGGGACCAGGTGCTTCGCGACCGCGGCCTGTAGGGAGGAGTTGCTGCGAAGACCCCCACCCGGCCGGGAGCTCTCTGCTGCCCCCCGCGGAGGCGCGCGAGCCCCAGCCCCGGCCCCCCCAGAGGCTCCTCGGGAATGCTGGGAATGTGAGTCAGGGCCTCCGCGAGCCGGCGAGCGCGCCGGCCGGCCGGGTGGGGGCCCCGCGGAGCAGCGCCGGGCAGCGGTGTGCGAGCGCGCGTCTCGGGACTGCGGCGGGTGCCGCCCCCTCGGCCGCCGGCCCCGCCCGGCCCCGCGCCCGGCCCCGCGCCCGGCTCCGGCCCTCCGAGCGGTGTCCTCCTCCTCCCCTCCTCCCTCCCCTCTCCCCGCCCCGCTCCTCCTCTCCTCCTCCTCCCGCTCCTGCTCGCTCGGGCTCGGGCTCCGGCGCCGGCTCCGGCTCCTCCCGGCCGCCCCGGGCCAAGGCGACGTGAGGTTGTAAAATCCATGTGGGACGGCCCCGGGGCGAGCATCGGAAAGGTGAGACGCCGACGCCGGGGCCGCTGGTGCCCGGCTCCCTCGGGGCGCCCGTGCCCCGGCATCCCTCGTGTGGGTCCCCCTCGCTCGTGGGGAGCTGCAATGCGTTATCGGGGGGAGCCGAGGGTGAACCATCCGCCTCCTCCGGGGCTTTCTCGGGCGGGAGAAGGAATGGGGCGGCCTAAGGGCGGATTTGCCTTGATGTGTAAACCCCCGGATTGGAGCAAGTGCACGGTTTCCTCCGGCGCGCGGGCGCCTCAGCTCGCCCCGGCGGCCCGGGCCACCTCCCGCAGTCCCCCTCTGGCAGCTACCCTCACTGCCATCGCCTTTCTTCTCTCCAGAGCCCCCCTCTATCGCCTGGCTCCCCCCTTGCCTCGAGGGGAGGGGTGTTCGCAGGGGCGGGGGTCTCGGGGAACCCCAAGAAGAACAAAGTAGAGAGACGTGCAGCCCCAGCCCAAGGGGGTGGGGTGGCTGGCTTTCTGGGTGGGCTCCGCGGGGAGCGTGTTTTTAAGAAAATCCTTGTCAGGGAAAATGAAGCTGGATTTATCGGGGAGGGGTAAGGGGTGTTGTATGAAAAGGAACACGATGTGAAATTAAACTTAACGGCATTCTTCCCTTCTCCTCCCCATTTCCAAATTACACACACAAAAAAGGGGGTACTCTCGAGGGTGTACCTAATTAAAAAAATACTGTACGAGCCTTTGGAAGATCATCTTAGGACAGTGAAGATTAAGGGTGCTTTGGTGCGGGATAATAAAATAGCGCTTGTAAACTCTCCTTTCGGCCCTGCTTATTTATTTTTGTACTTAAGGGTCTCTGTTCTCCTTGCCAGAGAGGGAGGGTCCGCTCTGTTAGGAGAGGATCGATTTTAGGCGGCTACCTGCCTTTGCTGGATGAAAGGCAATTTACTCCCCGAGCGGTGAATTGTCAGTCCCTCTGTGATTGACAGCCACACCTGCCACTTATGTGGGGAGAACGGGGACCGGTGGAACCCCAAGAGCCAATCAATGCTCGGGAGAGGAGGGCAGCTCCCACTTGTCATGGTTAGTTTCCTGGTTGGCTCTTTAAATCAGTGGTTTCACTTAACCATTGGTTTCCACCAGGTATGGGGCTCCAGCTGTGAGAGGCGGACGAACCGGGAGAAAACTCTTGGAAAATGGGCTTAGAAGCAAGTATATTTGACTTGTGTTTCCTTGTCCTCTGCCTCCCTTACCTCTGTTTGTTAAAGTAGTTGGGAGTATTGAAGCCATTGGCTTAAAAATTAAAATAAGATGGATCTGTGTAAAGAATGAAATGGGGTGTGCGTGTGTGAGAATTGCCCACCTATCCCGCCAGAATTTCAGTCTTCTTTATGAGGGACATCATTTAATGTTGAGCAGTCTGGGAAAAGGGTGTGGCACTTTGTGTCCTATGGTCACTCTTGTCCTTGTAAAGTCGCATTGTTTCTCAGTATACAGTACCTGGCTCTATTGGATGGATTTATGAGATATTTTTTAAGTCAGCAAAAGTTCTTTATTAGGATTAACATGAATAGAAGGGGTTCTTTTAGTTCCGACTTCTAACTTCTGGAAGTGAGGGTTGCCTTGTTCTCTGTTTTGGAATGTCAGTTTCGTGGTGGTGGTGGTGGTGTCCAGCCATATTCTCAGGGGGTTAGAAGAGTTTGCCTTTTTCTGATGTGAGTCATCTTGTCTGTTTGCTTTTGTGCTTTAATAAAAGACTTCCACGATTTTGATGGGGATGGGGTGTGGATGGTGATAGTGTCATGGCTTTCATCAGCAAGACTTTCATGGTGGATGAATCATGGGAGAAGAACCAGATCCTTCCCAACTCTCTACTAGTGAAAGGCTGAGTTTTCAATACCCTTCTCCCTGAATTCATTAGAAAAATTACTGGTTGATCCAAAGAGCTGTCACTTTATAGAAGCTGTACCTGGATGGGAACACAATGCTGGGATTTCAGCCTTCCACAGAGTGTGAGCCAGAATACATCGATTAGGATGATCTTCATGTAGAAGGTCTGTAAAGGATGTGTTATTACTATTTCTGTTGTCATCGTCATTATCATCATCATCATCATCATCATCATCGTATATGCTAGCACTTTGCTGAGTACTTTACATATATTATCTTTTCTAAACCTTGCAGAGCCCCTGTGAGGTCCCCACATTATAGATGAGGAAAATGGAAGGAATTAGTATCTTGCCACCATTTAGTGAGAGCAAGAACTTGAGCACAGTTTTGTCTGACCCATAGCCTATGACCTTGGACATGGCCTTGAATTCAAATTTTGGTTGTGTAGTTCACTTGTGTCCAGTCTGAAGTGTGGATTCTCCCAGAATATATAGCACCAACCCTTTTAAGAACCCACTGCAATGTTGAAGATCCTTGCACAAGCAAGTTTGCCTTTCCATTTGAAGACTGTTGCTTCTGCCAATAGACAAATTTAATAACTTTGTGCATTGTATATTTCTAGTAGATCACTATTGGCCCAATGGAAATTCAGTTTCAAACTTAATGATGACTTAAAAGAAGGCAAAATAAAACAATTTCCATGAACAATTATAATACTACAAGAAAGGGATTGGCAGTAGTGGGAAACTGCCAGGGGAGGGACTGGGGGGGGGAGGGCACACTTCATCAATAAGGGGACCTGATCTCAAACCAGGAGACCTGGGGACCAAAGCGAGGTTCCAACTTTATGTGTACAATGACCATTTGTAGACTTAACCCTGAATTATACTCCACATCTTTAAAATAAAAATTTAAAAAAAAAACAAAGTCCACACTGTTTCATTTTTCTTGACACCTTAAACTTCCAATGGGAGTTTTGAATATATCCTGCTCTTAGCATCATTCAATTGCTTCCCCCCAAGGGTTTTAAGTTTTATTTTCTTTGTTATTTACAGAACTCCTTCTTAATTAGTGATTAAATAATGTTGTATTTAAAACGATTCTCTTAAAATGGTATGGCCCTCGTTTTATTGTGTTGGAAAAGCTATAAGACAGCCTTATCAAGTTTCTTCCCATTGGTAAAACTCAGTGGTGGAGGTTTGCCAAAGCAAGTATCCTGAAAAATGAGATAGGTGAATGGTGTTGGAGTCCACAAATTCATCTGAACATATAGTCCTTGACTTTGGTTAAGTTGACTTTAGTACAGTCTGCATTCTGTTTGTTTTACTAGGACATCTTTTAGGCTTTGTTTTATTTATTTATTTATTTATGTGAGTCAGTGTCTCACTCTGTCATCTAGGCTGGAATACAGTGGCATGATCATGGCTTATGGCAACCTTGACCTCCTGGACTCAGGCAATCCTACTGCCTTAGCCTCCCAAGTAGCTGGGACTACAGGTCCATGCCACCATATCAGGCTAATTTTTGATTGTTCTGTAGAGATGAGGTCTCGCTATGTTGCCCAGGCTGGTCTCAAACTCCTGGGCTCAAGCAATCCTCATGTCCCAGCCTCCCAAAATGCTGAGATTATAGGCGTGAACCACCACATCTGGCTGTTTTTTCTCTTTTAAATCAGCTAAACAGCTAACAATTTGGCTGTTCTATGGAGAACCTAGTTGCAGCCAATGGTTCAGTTTCAGCAATGTTTATACTGTCCTTGATATTTTATTGTGAGTTTCCTTAGAAAGAAAGTAGGACAGATGAAAAACAGAAAAACACTGATATTAATGATAACTTAGGTCTCATAAATTTAGAACAGTTGATCCAAAGGTAGAAATCACTGGATGCGCCCAAGGTGGAGATTCTTCAGCCTGTTTTTTCTTTGTGAAGAAAAGAAACAAAGTGAATGAACATGTAAGAAATGTTAAAATATGTCAAATGGTAAAGATATATGAATCAACATTGGCAGTGTAAAAAAACTCCCTGATCACAGCAACAGGTACTTATTTTCACACCCATAGGTTTTCAGGTTGACTATGATTTGGTTGATCTAGGCTTGGCTCATTGGGGTGGCTCTGCTGTAATCTGTGGGTTGGGTTCCAGTCTGCTCCATATATCTTCTGGGGCCTAGGCAGAAGGGATAGCAGCTACATGGGCCACACTAGTGGCAGATCCCTGGAGTCAAGAGCCAAGGCAGACCACACAAGCAAATGTCACTTCCACTGACAACCTATTTTGGACAAAGGAAGTCACATGGGGAAGCTCAACACCCATGTATAAAAGTAGACTCTGTCCAAAAGAAAAGAGGGGGACGGGCATGGTGGCTCAAGCCTGTAATTCCAGAACTTTGGGAGGATGAGGAGAGAGGATTGCCTGAGCCCGTGGGGTTGAGACCATTCTGGGCAACATGGTGAGACCTGGTCTCTACAATAAATCAAAAAATTAGAGGGATATTGGGGTGCTTGCCTGTAGTTCCAGCTGCTTGGAATGCTGAGGCGGAAGGATTGCTGGAGCCCAGCAGGTTGACGGTAGGGTGACTGTGAGTGTGCCATGGCACTCCAGCCTGGGCAACAGAGTGAGACTCCAACTCAAAAAAAAAAAAAAAAAAAAAAAAAGGAGGGAATATTAATCCAGGCTCCTACAGCATGTAAAAAGTATGGTTAGAGAATTTTCTAATTTTTTCTTCTCTTTCTTGGGCAATGTAGTTTTCATCCCTTCACTCCCACCACCAGCTTTAAGACAGATAAATCTAATGTTTAGCTTTTACATTTCAGGGCTATACCATGTTTGATTTTAGGGGACTGACTGTAAAAGTAGGTATGTGTATATACATGAATTACCTAAATCATTAAGGTACTATTTATTACAGCCTACTATGTTCCAAGAGGCAATGTTCAATGCCATGATGAACACAGTTTTCATCTAATGTGGGCCCTGCCACCATGGAATGTCTTATTATTATTATTATTTATTTTTTTGAGTCAGAATCTCACTCTGTTGCCCTGGCTGGAGTGCAGTGGCACACTCACGGCCACCTCAGTGTTGCCCGCTGGGCTCCAGTGATCCTTCTGCCTCAGCCTTCTAAGTAGCCAGAACTACAGCCTGGTGCTACCACACCTGGCTATCTTTTTTTTTTTTTAATTTATGGTAGAGATGAGGTCTTGCCAAGTTGCCCAGGCTGTTCTCGAACCCGTGGGCTCAGACAATCCTCTCGCCTCGGCCTCCCAAAGTGCTGGGATTACAGATGGAATGTATTATTAAGAGCAGGTATTAAAAAAAAAAAAAAAAGAGCAGGTATAAGGAAAGACTTGGATGAAATGGCATTTTCCTGGACCCTTAAGCAGGCAGAGAGTTGGAAGTGCAGATAAAGCTACGGATATCGTAGCAATGTGTGGAGAACATATGGCTATAAGGAGTTATTCTGCTTAGCTAGAGGGTAAGAAAGGTGAACAACAACAAAAATAATTATAATAGTAGTCGTAGTTACAGCTTAACTTTTACTAAGCAGTAAACTATGTGCTAGGCACCGTACTTAGTTAGCACTTTTCATAAAATATCTAATTTAACATTGGGATAGACATTGCTGAGTGCCCACCCAATATTTATTTCCTCATCTCTAACTAAAAGAACCACCATTTTATCTGAGATGGAAATAGGCCCACCTTACCTTCCCAGATTCCCTTGCAGCTTGGAGTGACCATGAGACTCAGGTCTGGTAATGATGTACATGGAAGTTATTGATGAGGGCTTTCCTGAAAACTTATGCAGGTACACCCTCATAGCTCTTGGCTCCTTTTTTGCCTCTTGCTCCTGGGTACATGGATGCAATGCCTGGAGGGGCAGTAGCCAACTACAACAATGAAGATGAAGCCATGTATTAAAATGGCAAGGCTGGAACCTGGAAGGACATTTTTCATTCATAATACCAGCCTTGACTGCCTTCCCCTGTGCTTGTTATTGCATAAAACAAAAACCTCCTTACTGGTAAGGCACTCCTCCCTTTATTTGTACCTTCTCAAGAGCTCCTCAAAGTAGATGCTATCATACCCATTTCACAAGTAAGAACATTAAAACTCAGAGAGGTTAAGGACTTACCCAAGGTCACACAGTAAGTGGAAGAACTGGGGTCAAAACAATGTCATTTCGACTTCCAGGCTCATCATCCTGCCTTTGGCTGGGCAGGATAAATACCATAGTGGAGATAATGTTGGAAAAGTAGGCTGGAGTGAGATTGAAGAGGCAACTGGATTCCAGGTTGAAAAGATTGTGTTGGATCTCACGGACCAGTGAGTATAAGATGACTGAAAAAGACAGAGACTGGAGGTTGGGAGGTTCCTTGAGGCTTAAGTGCATGGCATGCAATGCTTTAGTGTGAATGAAGGCGGAGGGGAATCTGGGCACAAAGCAGAGCTGGGAACCCAGAAGAGAATGGAGCTGGGTGAACACAAATTGTAGTTGGTTGTTAACCTGTAATCTTCTGAGAGCAACATGAAAGTCTCCTGAAGGTTAGTATTAACGTCTACTGATGGCTTCACATTTACCAGGAAGTAGGAAATGAGTAATGTAGAGAATTTCTAATGGGATGTGAATCACTATTTAGTGCTATGGGATGGGGGCTTCTATCCATTGTTGATATTATTTACTGAGCCCTTGATGACCTTGTGTGACATGATTTTGGCCTGGGTTTGGCTCAATTGTGCCAGTTAAAGGTAAATGAAGGGGGAGGTTGGTGCTGCACTGGTACAACAGATTCTGTCAGTGGACTTATTTATGCCTGTTATCTGCTAAAATTCCAGAGCTTATTTCTCTCTCACATCTGTAAAAGAAAGGATTTGGTTTACAATAGTGGTTTTCAAACGTTTTCCAGCTGTTAAAACTTTCTTGTTGTTTCCTAAATAAACATTTATCTGAACCTTCAGTATATCTATAGGAGAAAGAAAGAGTTCTGAAAATTTAGGATCCAGATTTATATTGTCTGAAATATATGTTGTATGTAGAAATATATGTTGTATGAAATATGTATTGTATGAAATATAAGTTGAGGCCAGTGCTCTAAAATGATACCTATACACCCTCCCTGGTCCAGGATTATGTGAACCTTATAGCTGTCCAGATGTTTTATTTGGGCATCCTCTTTAACAAATCCCTTTGTTATTCCATAGCTAGTATCTTAATATTATCTGTGGTAGAGGCTGTTAATGTTTCCCATAGTCACTTCTTCTCTCCTTCCAGGCATATATTAGAGGTGACTTGTATCACTTCTGTGCTAGAACATTTGACTTCCAGTGTGAGTCCATCCCATGCTATCTTCTACTCTGATGATCATGGAAGCACATGCTGAAATGGAGCTTCCATCTCTCTGAGTCCCCAAGTCACTCTATGAGCAAAGTTTCCAGTCAACTGAAATTGGATGTATAATGTAACTGAGCAGTGAACCTTGGTTGTTTTAAGTCACAAAGATTTTGTTATGTTTTTAAGCTCAAAACTTTTGAGCTTATCCTTATGGATGTATCTTCTTTTAGCACATCTGCTAAACTTGATGTCATTTACTTTTTGGGAACCTTCTGGATTGACCTGAAGCCTGGCCAACTTGTCCTTACATTGTGCCTAGGAAAATGGTGAACAGACAACTATATCAGCTGTCCATGCAAGCCTCTGTACTAATAGATTCTTTGCATTGGAATATTTACACTCAATAACATTTATTTTCATGTTAATAAAAAGTCTGAGGGCATATTGTATAGTGCACCTTACTTTTCTTTTCTTTTTTATAGGTTTTATATCTTTATTCATAGGTGATTCAACTATAGAATAAGGCCCCAGGTCTTCACTTTAATGCCCTGTTGCTTTTTTTGGTTTGAGTTGGAGTCTCACTCTGTCACCCAGGCTGGAGTGCAGTGGCGTGCTCATGGCCACTGTAGCCTCGACATGCTGGGCTCAGGTGATCCTTCTGCCTCAGCCTTCCAAGTAGCTGGAACTACAGGCATGTACAACCATGCCTGGCTAGTTTTTTGATTTATTGTAGAGATGAGGTCTTGCCAAGTTGCCCTGGCTGGTCTCGAACCCGTGGGCTCAGGCGATCTTCTCACCTCGACCTCCCAAATTGCTGGGATTATAGGCATGAGCCACTGTGCCCGGTTTGCCCTGTTGCTTTTTAAAGTAATAGAATCTCTGGCTTGGAGAAGAATAATGATTATCAGCTACCATGACAGTGGCTACTATTAAGTGAGTACTTATTGATTTGTAAAAGCATCTCCTTTGTGATGGGCACTGGGGGTACAGAGGCGAACCATAGATAGTTCCTTACTACTTGGAGCTCACTCCAGTTGGAGGTTGTGGATAAGTTTGCTCTGTTCTATTAAGGCTATCATTTATTCTAGGTGTTTATATTGTTTGTTTCATGCTACCTACAAAGGAGGTGTATTATTTTTGTAGATGAGGAAACTGAGGTTCAAAGAATTTTATAAGCTCCATGAAGGCAGGAGATTTTTCATTTTATTGTATCCCCAGTGCCTAAAAAAGTGTTTGACACATAGTAGATGTTCAATAAATGGTTGTTAAATGAATGAAGGAACAGGAGAACTTGCTCAGAGTTAATGCTATGGCAGAGCCAGAATTTGAGTCCATATCTGTGTGACCGTCAAGACTGCTAAATTATCACTGAACAAAGTAGTAGTAGTGTTCTGTCCCACCATTGCAATGGAAGCAAACACCAAGCCCCATCAGTGCCAATGCTGAAAGCACCGGAGTACTAGGTTGTCTCACATTCATAGACAGGGCTGAGTTATCTGTGTGATTTTTTTTTCATTCTCTCAGCTGGGGTAGCTCAAGGCTACCACCTCACTGACTTAGTTACTAATATGACTGGTCACCTCTCTCTTATGCCAGTTCAACTTCTGCCCCAGCTGAATTTCCTCAGCACTTGGCTGGCCAATTCCCAGGGCTGTGCCTCAAGTTCTGCTCTTAACCTCTTGGGCATTCGTTCTCCACTTACATCTTCCAGATTTGTTTCCCTGAAGTTCTACTTCCTCTATTCTTGAACTCCTATTAACTTTGCCAAGCAGAGTTCATCTTGGTCAGATCCCAGGAAATCTAGTTGTTGGCACCTAATGGGCACTCAATGAAATTAAAAAGAGAGAGAGAGCAAGAGAGAGAGAGAGGGAGAGAGCACTTGCATGTACAAGAGGAATAATAAATTTTAAAAGGCAGCCAGCATTTTCAGGAAGAAACTAAATGATTACTTTTTCCTGGAAGTCAATGGTGAGATTACCACCTCACTGGATGAAGAGTGTGGGTCAGAAGAGCATCTCTGGGTTACAGCTGTAGATCAGAGGCCTGTGGCAATGCTCATAGATGCCTGATGGTGTCAGCTTTACTTTACCATGTTTTGTTGTTTAGAGTCTACATTTTCCTTATTTAATTCTCCTGTGTATGTGTGTGTGTGTGCATGTGTAGGGGTGGTCTGGTAGTGTTACCTCTCTTTTCCTGCCTTACTGTTTTCCACCCCTAATGGTAGTTGTCATTCCATGATTTCAGGGTATGAATGGGTTGCAGGCAGCAGAGTACATTCCCCTAAATGCACTAGGAGCAAATTATTAATTCAAACAACTTCTTAGTGGGTCAGAAGACAAGAGCTTGAATGGGAATTGAGCAATGTGACTGTTCTTTAAGAATACTCTAAGATTCTTCTGAGAACAGTGAAAGACATTTCTGCTAAAATAGTATGACTAATTATAGCAAGATTGAACAGGGTTTCAGGCAAGAAATTGGACTTAGTTGTGCACTGTGGTTACTAGTTTTTTTTTTTTTTTTTGAGTTGGTCTCAGTTGCCCAGACTGCAGTGCAGTGGCCGCTCCCGGCCACTGCAGCCTCGACCTGCTGGGCTCCGGCGATCCTTTCGCCTCAGCCTTCCAAGTAGCTGGAACTACCAGCGCGCGCTACCACGCCTGGCTAATTTTTTTGATTTATTGTAGAGATGAGGTCTCGCCAAGTTGCCCAGGCGGCTCTCGAACCTGCGGGCTCAGGCAATTCACTCACCTCGGCCTCCCAAAGCGCGGGATTACAGGCTGAGCCACTGAGCCCGGCCGGTTACTAGTTCTTATGTGGTCAATTTCTCTCGAACAAGATGGGTGTGATCAGGCTGGGAGTTTACCTTCTGTAGACCCAGGGTGATTGAAGGTGGGCTTGGGGTCTGGGAGCTGTGCTGGGGGTGGAGAGTTGAGTGGCTCTACAAGATATGAAGTTGGGCTAGTCCAGGGATCCCTAGTAATTTTCTTGGTGGTACTTATGGGCATCAAACTCCTACCGAGATGGCTTTCTTGTGCCTAATTTAAGGCAGATTCATCATGCTTCATCCTGCCAGCCGGCTCCAGCTGTCATCACCTTGAGGAGCAAGACTGTGGCTCAAAGGGGCAGGATTCCAGAGGAGCAGGAATTACCTCTCAGGAGAGGGTTTTTGATGTCTTTTTTTTCCTTCTAATGATGTGTGTTTTTTCTTCCCTTCTACGGCTGTAAAATTCCCTGTTGTCCCTTCTTTGTTTCCCATTTTGGCCCTTTATCCATCTCCTTTCTGAAGCCTCTCCCTAGGGGGGAAGCAGGAGGTTGGGTTGTGAATGGGATGACAACCTGGCATTCTTGGGGGCGTGTTGAAAATAGGTCCTGTTTGATGTTGGGTGGATAAAAAAGCAGCTGGGTCTTAGTGGCTGTTGTTCATCACGCTTGTGAGCACGGAGCAGTTAGCAGGGGCACGCAAGGGGAATTCTTTACCTTTTTTTGTTAAGGCTGAGAAATAACTATCCTTTTATATACAGGTTTTGAATGCATTGACGGGCTACCTTGAATTCACAACATGAATAGTTGCTTAGAATAACTTCAGAGCAGATTCTTTTGATACAGAGATGTAGGACTGACCTGGGTCAAGAGACCCAAGTTCCCTTTCTGGCTTTGCCACTAGTTTTCTCCTTTTTTTGGGATCTCTGTTTCTCTATCATCTAGTCCAACTTTCTTTAAATGCCCTTTCCAAGACCTGTGAAGTATTTTATGACAGTTTCTTATGCAGAGGTTCAACTGTCTATCGTTTTTTTAAGTTATTTTAACGTGGAAAACAGGAATGGTTGATGTGCTTTCATGATGAACATTATTAACAAAGAATTTAGTCACTGTATTATATATTCATTGTGTGTATGCCTGCTCTGTGCCAGTTCACTGCTGGGCATGGGGATGGAGATCTGTAAACAGAGCAGGCAATTTTGGGGTCTCAGGGATTGTAGCATCTAGTGGATCACCAGACAAATATGCAGGCAGTAATGGATACTCTTGGGAAGGCATCCAGGCTGTCATGGAGGACTAAGGAGATTCCTGGATGGAGGATAAAGGAAGGCTTCCTGAAGGAGGTAACACCTAAGGTGTCACTCAAGGGCAAGTGGAATTAGCTGGTGTAGGGAGGGCTTGCTTGGGTTTGGTGGTATAGATAACAGTAGGAACAGCATGTTCCAAGTCCAAAGATGAGCAAAAGAATGGGAGATTCAGGGTTGGGGAGGTCAAAGTAGGTAGGCTTGTAGACTGGAGTTTAGCTTAGCTGAAGGTGGGAGATGGTGAGAGAGGCTGGAGAGTATGACAGGGCTTGAGGACCCTGTGAGCCATTAAAGAAATGGGGCTCAGGCCTAACCTTCAAGAGGTTTTTGAGTAGGGAGCTGACACAACCAAAGACTCCTAAATTTGCTTTATTTTCCTTTTATGACACATTTGTGTCAATAATTACCTGATTTTGGTGCTTGTGGGAGTGTGAGGCTTGAAGTTGGAAGGAGGGGTGGTGGGATGACCTGGAGAACAATAGAAAGATTGATTATGGCCTTGGGAATCCTAGCAATGCCTTCTGATTTCATTGACCAAACACAATTTATGCAGCCTTGATAACTTTCAAAGATCATTTTCCAGGTCGGGGAAAAAAAAACATCTGATAGAAGATCTACAATGAGACTCCACACCACTTATTGGTATGAGAATCTCTCCAAATATCATTCAGAACCAAATTCTTTTCAGTGAGTTTTAAGCAGAGCACACAGAGTATGGATCTTGTTTTTTAAAGCTTTGCAAATGTTTGCAATTAATGAACAGAATGAAACTGACTTTTAGACAATAGAGGGAAATTCTTGAAGCAATTCATAGTTGTACAGCTTCTGAAAATGGTGTAAGAAAGTTCATGAACGGAAATGGTTTAATTATTCCTTGAAAGGTACAAGATTGGGAGTTATGGCCCAGAACACTATTCAATGCCCCGTGCATACAAGCTGCCTCTGACTTTACTTTTCTATGGTTTACACTTTTGTATATTATACAGTCACACTGATAAACTGCCTTTCATACATTAATCTAAATTTTGTGCCACAGTTTATGAACCAACATTCTGAGCTCTTGTATGATGACCTTACACTGACAAGTAGTTTTAATTTCATGAGCATTTATTGTATTGGCATAGTAGAGTTTGTGCAATCAGTTGAATATTTTTTGAATTTTGTCATTATTTTATAAGTTGAAAATGGAAAAATGTAGGCAGTAATATAAGAAGAAGTATGAATCTCATAATGTAATTGAGGCAAAGATTGAAACCATTAGATATGCCCAATATGGATGGCAGTAAGCTTTAGTCAGATGCTTTGGCTTAAGTTGGCCAACTATATATAGCTGTGAGAAATAAGAATGAAGTTAAAGGCTATGTATGTATGAAATGTTGGAAAAAAGTTTTAGGGATTATGTTAAAGGGCAAGATGTAAGTTGGGATTTTATCATTTATTTATTTTTGGAAACAGAGCTTTCTTTTTTAACAAGTAAGTCTAGTTAACTTTTTATTTGTTCCGCTTTAAAAAAATACATATTCATGTCTACAAAAGTCAGGGACAGAAACTGGATTTCTCATCAGTCTTATTTAAGGTAGCCCACCAGAGTGGAGGAAAAAGCAGGCAATAGTTGGGGCATTATTATGTAAGTTGCTGCAGTGGCTACTGGAGTTTAATCCTACAAGAAAATGATGGAGATAGTGTAAAATGCTTATTAGGATGTTATCACCAGAAGGGTAAGAGAGTAGGTTGTTTTTTTATTTTAATTTTTAAAATTAATTTTTTTTTTTTTTTTGAGTTGGAGTCTCACTCTGTTGCCCAGACTGGAGTGCAGTGGCCGCTCCCGGCCACCGCAGCCTCAACCTGCTGGGCTCCGGTGATCCTTCCGCCTCAGCCTTCCAGGTAGCTGGAACTACAGGCGCGCGCTACCACGCCTGGCTAGTTTTTGATTTATTGTAGAGATGAGGTCTCGCTTGCCCAGGCGGGTCTCGAACCTGCGGGCTCAGGCAATCCACTCACCTCAGCCTCCCAAATGTGCGGGATTACAGAAACAATAATTTTTATTGTGATAAATATGCATAACATAAAAATTACCATTTTACCCATTTTAATGTACACAGTTTGGTGGTATTAAGTATATTTATGATGTTGTACAACTATCATTGCCATCCATTTTCAGAACTTTCTCATCATACCAGACTGATGCTATGTACTCATTAAACAATAATTCCCCATTCTGCCTTCTCTTAGTCCTAGAAATCAACATTCTACTTTCTGTCTTGATGAATTTATTCTAGGTAACCTCATATAAGTGATATTATACAACATTTTTCCTTTTGTGTCTGGCTTATTTCACTTAGCATAATGTTTTCAAAGTTCATCCATCTTGTAGCACGTATTAGAATTTTATTTTGTTTATTTATTTATTTATTTATTTTTGAGTTGGGGTCTTACTCTGTTACCCGGGCTGGAGTGCAGTGGCATGATCATGGCTCACTGCAGCCTCTGCTTCCTGGGCTCAGGCTATCCTTCCATCTCAGCCTCCAAGTAGTTGGGACTACAGGCATGCACCACAACGTCTGGCTAATTTTTTGATTTTTTCATAGAGATGAGGTCTCGCTATGTTGCCCAGGCTGGTCTTGAATTTCTGGACTCAAACAATCCTCCTGCCTTGGCCTCCCAAAGCACTGGGATTACAGGTGTAAGCTACCATCCCTGGCTGAATTTTATTTCTCTTTAAGTCTGAATAAAACTCTGTTGCATGTATACCACATTTTCTTTATCCATACAATGTCAATGGACATTTGGATTGTTTCTACTTTTTGACTACTGTGAATAATGCTGCTGTGAACATTGTTGTATACATATCTGTCTGGTGTTTTAAAATGTGGTTAATTTCCTGGCACTTCTGTCCTTCCCTATAGAAAGAAAGATTAGCTTCCCAAGGTTCAAAAGAAGCCCTCAGGCAGAGATGCTGATAGTGGCATTGGGAAGTCCTTTGGGATATTCTAAAGTACTCAAGTCAGAGAGCCACTGGTAGGCACTTATAGCATCTACTCACAAGATCCCGATCCAAGTAAGGGGAGAAACTTGGACTCTTGGCCTCAAAGTCCATGCTTTTAACTGCTTACACTGAGAGTAATAATGCTGTTATATGAAGATGAACAAGACACAGTTCTTGCCTTCAAGGAAGCTACAGAGTTGAATCATCTTGTCTTGCAAGAGACTCAAGTGAAGACAGTAGCATCATTTGGTGCAATCTGGAACTCACAAAGCTATTGTAAGATGAGATCACAGATAGCAGCATGTGGATACATAGACTCACTTTCTTTTGCTGGTGAAGCATGCTTGGGCCTGGCACAGCTAGGCTTCTCCTAGAGTTGTGCTCCAGGACAAGTACTCCTATGTGTGCTGACCATATGTACAACCATGAGTTCCAGCCCACACCCATTGATGCTTGCTGATTTTCACTATTTGTACTATTTGTGCAACTATAACATCTCATAGCTGGATTTATCCTTCTCTGAGCCTTTCCAATAATTGCCTTCATCTTGATGTTCAAGCATCAGCAGCAACTATTTATTGGGAAAGAAATCAGAGTCCGGGAATGATAAACAGAACATATTTGAGACAGTTAAAAAGGTTAGTTGTATGTATCTGGGTCTGAAAAGACATCATTTACAAATGGTTTGCATCTGTATAAATACCAAATATGAGATATTCTGCCGCTGAAAGATATTGCCTAGATTAGTAACAGCAAAAGGAAGAAAGAAATGAGGGATAAATCAGTAAAAAAAAAAAAAAAATGCTGTCCTATATTTTAACCTAAATGTTAAATATTTTGTTTTAACATTATCCAGGGGGGCTGGACATATCAGCCAGATATTGCTAGGTTGTGCTGAACTAACAAATGCCCTCCAAGTCTCAGTGGTTTCTTTCCCTTATGGGTTGTCTGTGATTTTGCTCCATATTGTCTTCACTCTGGGACCCAAGCTGAAGGGAACTTTCTTGGACAGGCCATACTCCTGGTAGAGAAGAAAAAACAGTGTTTTACCCACAAGATGGCTCTTATAGCCTCTGTTCAGATATGGCATTTATTACTTCTGCTCACATATCACTGGCTGAAATGAGTCACATGGCCAAACCAGATGACAGTGGAGCAGAAGAGAGTCTCTTCTTACAGGAGGGAGACTATAGGGATGGGCCAGCCAGAGAGGGTTGGTGAATATTTTGAATAAATGATGCAATTTCCTGCACTGGGCTAAAATTTTACTTTCATGTGCAATTTTTGGGGCACCCTTTTAAATCAGCTACTCTATTTTAGACCTACTGCAAGATGTTTAATATTGTTATTTCTATTTTACTCATGAGGAAGAAACATATTGTAATAAAGGGTCTAATTTAAGAAAACACACAATGAGTCTGTGGTCAATATTGATGATGATGAGGGTTGTTGTACTGAGTATTTACTAAGCCTCACGCACTGTGCTAAGCACTTCTGCATTCTCTGATTTAATCATTACTCAACTTATTTTTGTGATACAGCCATTATTACACCTGAAGTCATTATTACTTACTGAGACTCAGAGAGGTTTGTTATGTTGTTCAAGGTTAAACATAATAAATGTGAGATTCAGGACTCAAATCTATTGTATGCTTAACCACTTGACCAAGGTTTCTTAAACTTGGATAAAATCCATTTTAAAGAAAATGGTTTCTCATAGAACCCCAGGGTTGACTTAAATTATTATTATTGTAATGATACTTTTAATTGTATAAATATAAAGCTGGTGAATTTTACTTTTAAGCTCTTATAACTTTATAAAACTGAATCAATTTAGAAATTGAATACACTTCATATTGCAGTACTAATTCAAATTAACAACATTAATGTAACTGCATTAACTAAATTGTTGCTTGTAACTAGAATATGATGCTGACTATTCTGGGCGAGTTCTTTGGCAGTCATCTGGTCTACCCTGCTGTGTGCTGGATGATGACTCAATTCTCCCACCATATTCACAATATTCAACTTCTGTGAAATTTTGATTCCTGCTAAGGAATGTGACTCCCCTTACCTTTCACCTAGTAAAAATACATCATTTAGATCCCCAAGTCCATCTTCTTTCCTTTCTCATTGTCTCCCAGTGATTCCTTAGTGTATGGATTGATTCTCAAACTCAATGGGCCTGGCTTCCATGATGATTAAGAATATTCTCACATTATTTGTTTTCAGGTTGCTGAAATAAAAACAGTCCTTATGCTGGGCTTGGTAGCATGCACCTGTAATCCCAGCCACTCAGGAGGTTAAGGCAGGAGGATCACTTGAGTCCACGAGTTCAAGACCAGCCTGAGCAACATAGAAAGACTGTGTCTCAAAAAACAACCCCCCCCAAAAAGACAACCTTAAGTTCTCATGAGATTTGCAGATTCTTTAATATTTATGACTATGGATCTGATCTGCCTCCCCAGTTTTTAACCAGGTAAAAAAACTGGATTTTCTCTGCTATTCTATTCTTTCTTTCATAGGACTCTCTTCATCTGAGACCACATTTTTTCACTCCCCATGACTATTTCCAATATTCATAGCACCTGGCAGCTTTGCACAACACTTAGAGTTGTTAATATAAACCTGAATAAAGGAGTCATGACTTCCTCTTAAAAGGAGGGTTTTGGGTCTTTGACATGTCAGAAACCACGTTACAGAGGTGCTCTCTAGAAATATTTGTTGAATAGATCTCAGCCATGTCCTATAAGTTCCCTTTTTATTTATTTTTATTTTAGTCTGTTCCTGGACAGAATATTTTACTCAGTTGCTTGATGATTTAGTACTCTTGCTGACTCATTTACTATAATTTCAGTTTTTAAAGGGGTTTCTGCATACCATTCAGCATCCTGGACTTGATCCTTGCCCTAGGTTCCAATGTGACTCCTCCATGGTTATCAGTCATATTTTTTATATTTTTGAAAGACCCCAGAGTAAGGATATAATATTTATTTTTTTCTCTTCTTTCCAGAATACATAGACAAATGCTTGTCTCTGAAATTTGTATGTTGAAGCTACTCTCTACCTCCTGCTGTTGATTATGGTCTTTTTTTTTTTTTAAACAATCTTTGCTAACTTTTTTTGGTGTGTATGTGATTATGTGTATATTCTTTTCTAGTAAAAAGCTATTTAGACATAATCCTTATGCTATTGTAAACATAGCAAAATTTTGTATGATTGGATTTTGGGGGCAAGGTTGAAGAATTGTTATTCTTCTATCTTTTTATCATTTTCTCTGAAACATCTGTTAGTTGGCAGATTGAGGATTTTTTAGTATAAGACCCAATAATTCCTGAATATTCTTTTTTGTAAGTATACTATAACTAAATCTTTGCCAATTGACATTTTACATTTGAAGATTAAAGGAAATACACAGATGTTTTAAAAATGACTTTAAAAATCTTAGTTATTTATCTCTTCTGTGAGCCAGCTTAATTTGTTCCATTTATGTGACTTTATGAGGCAATGAACGATGTTATAATCAGCATATTTTTATTAGCAGTAACTCTTGTTTTAATTTTATTTAACATCTCAAATTATTTTCTATTTTTACTGTTTATCGTTTGGTGTTTTGTTACATTTTTAACATGTGGATTTAGCTGTGTACTAGATAATGGTCTGTTCCTTTAAGAGAAGTTTTTAGATGTTTCAGATTTTAAATTCAATATTTTGAAGTAAATTGATGGGATTTGAAATTTAAACCATGGAAATGGTTAGTGGGAAGGAGAGTTAACAAACACTTGGGCATACAGAGCCCTTACCTTTCTGGAGTATAGTCAGCCTCTTCTCTCAAGCACCTTGCCATCAGATAGAGCCGAGGCAACTGAATGTGTAATCATGCTAAATCTGCACATGGAAAATAGTAATTATGAAATGAGTTTGGGGAACTAAAGGAGAGAGTAGTGATGTGTGGATAGGTGTGTGTGAGCTGCACAGAGCTTTTAAGAGAACGACGGAAAAGCATTTTTGAAAATCTCTGCTAAGTCAGGCTGGGCTCCCCTCCCCTCCACCAGCTCCAGATTCACATCATTATGGCATTTAAAGATTAAATGGTTTATAATTGTGAATTTCAGTACCTACAGATGC
Source organism: Tarsius wallacei (assembly GCA_963574415.1). Classification (NCBI taxonomy): domain Eukaryota; kingdom Metazoa; phylum Chordata; class Mammalia; order Primates; family Tarsiidae; genus Tarsius; species Tarsius wallacei. The sequence goes on along the minus strand of CAUYQG010138542.1, from coordinate 15,303 downwards.
AGATCATGGGGGGAAATGTCCATTTTCCTTTCCTGTTAAAAAAGTAAATGATGTCTTGAGCATTTTTGAACAGCAGGATAAGTTTGACTTAAAAGTGTCAAGAGAATTCTAGGACAATTTTGAGGTTTAAAAACATCATGTCATGTTCTGGTAGCCTTGGGTTTATCGAGGTTAACTTTTATTAAGCATTAGTTGTGTGCTAGATATTGTGCTAATACTTTTCTTATATCATGTTATTTAATTTATCCCAAATACCTATGAAAAAGTACTGATATCCCCATTTTACAGGTAAAAAAAGTGAAGGTCAGAGAAGTGAAATACTTTGCTCAAGGTTGCACGTCAAGAAGTTAGAAATATGACTACAATCAGATCTGATTTTGAGGGTCCTTCTTCGTCCCCCACCATTTTTTTTTTTTAAAAAAAAAAAACACCATCTTTCCTCTCAGGCTACAATTACAAAATTGTCATATAACTGCCATGGAGGTGATTTCAATAATATGATGGAAATTTTATAGTACTAAAGCATCAACTTCATTCTTCCAAATATTCAAAAACTGTTTTGTGTATTTCCAGTGTTCCCTTAGACCTGGACAAGGGAAGTCGCTGCATAGGTCCTCACACTTTGGTGGGCTCACTCTGACCCTTCTCTAAATGTGCCTTACCCTAGGGGAGGAGTCTGAAGGGCTAAGTTCAGGTGCCCACCTGGCCTGTGCCTGGCATTCCAGAGTCCACTCTGGGTACCTATAGGCCTGGGGCCTCCCTGCCTATATGACTCTGAGTTGTCTTCCAGGGTCTGCTTGGGATTCTTTGCCAGGTCCATCTTCCTTGGGGCAAACGATGCTACCCCTGTACACACCCCTAGGCCTGGGGTTGCTGAGGAGCATCTATTTGTGAGGTTACAGACCAGGTGTCAGCAAATGACTGCCTGTGAGCCAAACCCAACTACCACCTGTTTTTATAAGTGAAATTTTGTTGAAATATAGCCATGCCTATTTGATTTCAAATGGTCTGGCTGCTTTCAGGCCGAAATGACAGAGTTGAGTAGTTGTGACAGAGACCAAATGACCCACAAAACCTAAAATATGTATACTTTGGCCTTTTCTAGAAAAAATTTGCCAACCCTTGCTATAGCTGGAGCTAGCCTAGCCTGCAAGCTGCAGAGCTCACATGTGTGGGGCCTCTGGGGTGTGGTTGAGCCAGAGGTGGGGAGAGACAGGTGTTGGCTGTGAGAGGCCTTCCCCCTGCCACCAGATTTTTGGCTGGAACTCTGAGAAGTCTACGAATTCAAAATTCAAACTTCAACTTTCCCATCTCTGTATTTGTCAAGATAGGAGGATAGAGTGTATTTTATTTACCAGTTTGTTAGTTTGATTTATAACTTTAAAACGTATAGATACATGGTGCCTGGGTTGCCATTTGTACTCTTGCCCTGGGCTCCACAAATGTTAAAACTTGGGGTGTGATATAGGGGCTTAAGGAGAGAAGAGAGACCCCAATGAATATTTGCACACATTAATATGAAATTATAAAGTGTGAAAGTGCTTTTGAGTTATATATAGATTATTAGACAAGAGAGAGGCTTTTGGGATGCTGATAATGTTTTACGTCTTGATCTAGGCAGTGGTAACACAGGTGTGCTCATTATATAAAAATCAACCTGTGCAATTAAGATTCTCCTTTATTGTAAATATTTTATACTTTAATAAGAAGTTTATAAAAATAAATAAAGATTAAATATATTAAAAACAAATATTTAATTTAAATAAATATTACATAATATTATTATGCAATATAAATAGGACATGTATATTATATAAATATTATGGTACATATAAGTAACTATATTATGATTAATATATTAAAACATTAAAAATAAACAAAGTTTCTCTTAGTTTTCTTTGTCCTTATTAAGCCCCAAATGCTGGAACTCACCTGCTAGTTTAACTGGAAGTTCTGGGTCTCTCCACTAGGGCTCCCCTCAGCCTTCCCTTCCTCTCCTTGTCTTTCTCCTCTTCCCTCTCTCCTCTTCCCGGCTTTCAATGCCCCAATGTGAAGGGCATATGGTTATAAGTCCCACACCCAAACTTGGAGATGGGTCTGTCCAACCAGTCCACTATGTGATTGCATCTTGCTGCCACAAGGTGTCGCTGTTTAGACTGACCTCCCTCAGACTAAAAGATGCCGCAAGTGCCCTCTGTGGTCCTCATTACACGGTCCTGCAAGGGAAGGCCAACTCAGTGACCAGGCTCAGACACGAGTGTGCCACGTGTAGTGCAGCAGATGCTATTGTTGCCCCACTCACATCTCCTCAGCACTCGTGGCCTGTATGGGAACACGAGGGGTTTCCTCTTGGTCTCATTGTAGCCAGGCTGTTGGGGAGCAACCCACAGCTCATGCTGAATGAGTTCCTTGGGCTTCTGGAGGTGTAACTGCCAGGTCTGGTTTCCACTGTCACTCAGAACTCTTCCTGCCTGTAGCAGAAACCTTCTAAAAAATGCACCCTGTATTGACTTCCTTCACTCCTGTTTTAGTGCCAAATTGTCTTCTCAGTACTTCCTGGGATTACCTTCTGAATGAACCACTTACATCCGAATCTTTGTCTCCACATCTGCTTTTGAGAAACCCTGCTCAGGACACACAGACTTCCTCGTGAGTGACATTGCGATGCACAGCTTTGTGCCCCACTGCACAGGCTCTGTGCTGCATGACAGGGTCCCCAGAAGCTTCCAGCTCCATCCACATGCTGTCCATATGGGCTTCTCCATAGCTACTTGTTTTGAGTCCCAATCACCAGCCTGAACTCCCTCTTACCTTGAAGTAATTATTTTATTTTGGGAACTCTAGACATTGTTGCAAGCATGTTCATTTCTGCCCATAGATCTCACTTACTCTGAATCCTGAGCACCAGGAATTGGGACATCAGTGACTTCCCTTGCTGAAGGCTCCAGGATCCTTGTACATAAGGATTTCTCTCCTACAAGGTTTCACATTTTGCAAACCAAGAATCAGAGGAGTGACAGTCTTGACTGGGTTATAAAAGGTTTCCTTACACTTTCACCAGAGAATCCAGGCTACCTGGTCATCCAATTTCAGCCTAACCAGTGGGCCACTCAGGTGGCCCTTGGCCAGGCAGATAAAGGCAGCTTCTTTTATTTAAAAAAAAAAAAAAAAAAAAGATATCCTGTCTCTCACATCATGACTAAAAAAACAAACAAACATTATTCTCTGAGAGAATTTAACTGAGAGACCTGATTTGAATGAAATAGACCTTGTAGAAGGTATGCTATTGAGCTGTGATCTAAATGATGGGATAATAAATAACAGGAATTCACTTTACAAAGAGAACAGCACATGTGAAGACCATGAGACAGGAAGGGAATTGATGCATTTGAGCATTAGGAAGAAGACCCAGTCAGAGTTGGTGAAGGAGAGAGCGGCAAGAGAGGAGGCTGGAACTGTTGGCAGTGGTGAAGTCCTGTAGGGCCTCAGGCCATGGGAAGAATTCTGGTCTTGTCCATAGAGTATTGGGAAGCTTCAAAGGGTTTTAAGCGGGAAGGGGAGATCTTTTGTAATCATAAGGGTATCTTAAAACAGTTTGGCTGATGTTTTGGAAATAGAGGATGATGAGAGAAGGGGAGATGCTTTAGGAAGTATGAACTAGCTTGAGCAAGGGTCATGTTGGTGCACTAGGGTGGGGAGAGTAGGAGTGGACACAAGGGAACATATTCAAGAGATTTTGGAGGTGGAATTAATAAGATTGGTAATGGACTTGAGTTGGATGGCGAGGGAGAATGAATTACTTAAGATCTTTTATGTGAGTAGAAGTGGTAAAAAAAAAATCTTAAATGTCTATAAGAGCAAGCATGAAAAAAGGGATTCAGATTGAATATAAGGTAATAAGGAGTGGAAGAAACTGTGACAAACCGAAGGGTGCATGCCCTCTCTTAAAAGGGGAGCCATCAGCTATTCCAGCCAGTCTTTGCCATGTAGAAAAGCAAGCCTGACATTGTCGGATTTTCAGATTTTTAAGGTAAAGTCAGAATCTGAATTTTAACGTGAAATGTCTGTATCTTTCTATGTTGGCAACTAGATTAAAATTCTTAAAGACATTGTGCTAGCTGTATACAACACAACTGCAGGCGGCGTCTGGCTCCTGGGCAGCCGCTCCTTGCTTGAGATCTGTTCTCCACCATGTATTCCTCCAGAAAGGTTGTTAAGAATTAAATGTAGTCTGTGACACAGAATTTTTAAAAAGTTAGGAATGCTTTCAGAAAAAAAAGGATATTTAAATTTGGCTAAATCTGGGAAAATACTGATGATCTCAGCTCACACGGTCTGTCAGCAGGGCTCAGGTGATGGGCTGAGGCTGAGATCTGTGGAAATAAACTTAACCTAATTTAGAGCAGATAGCAGGAAGTACTTTTGTCTTAAAATAGACCATTCCAGACCATGGTACTCTGACTTGAGGTAGACAGGAATCAAGGCTCTTCCCAGCTTTCCCCCCTCTGAGCTTATAGTTCAAGAGTCCTTAAACCTTTTAAGACAGTGAGTTGGTGAGTGTATATTTTATTTATGAATTCATATGCAATTAGTGAAAGCATTCTTATAGGTTTATGCAACCATCTTTTATTTTAGTTTGTTGGAAGCTTAAACAAAACTTACCCTGGACTTCAAATTTTATTCATGATGTTGTGTTGCTTTTAAAATGAAGGGTGTTGTGCTCATAATTTCTTTGGTGTCAAAATTTTTTGATGTCAGCAACATTCGTCTATTTCTGTACATAGTTTGATCTGATTAATAATTTACCCTTCTTAGGGTTGCATATCACAAAGATATAAGAATAGCAGGTATTTTTAAGAGTTTACATGAAATTCCAATGATTGAACCTATCTGCTTCAAAATAGTATTTAAAACAGCAAGATCTTAACTGTCACCTTATTTCCTATAATCCAGGTGGGTGGAAAAGCTTAGAAATGGTTTTCTTTAAATCAGTAATGGGTAATAGAAGACATAATTACATTATTGATTGCTGAATAAAGTTGATCTTTTTGCTCTTTCTCAAATTCACTTTATAGAATTAAAAAAATCAGGGTAGATGAGAAGTTAGGAAACAACAACTAAAAAAAGACCGTGTATCTAAACAAGTACCTTAAAATATATCAGGGAGCTTAAACACAGCTGAGTGCAGAGTGGGGAGGTGTGAGTGACTCAGTAGAACAACTAGGGATTATAAGGGTTGGGGAACATGACAGCTGTGGGGACCTGCCTTTGCCTTACTTTGTTAACTGAGGCTTTACCTCCTCTATGAAACTGACATCATTCTATGCGCTGCAGCCTGAAGGGTGAAATGGTCCCAGGAAACCATCTCTGCTCTTTATAAATTTGGCGAAGAATCTAATTCCCAAATAAAGTGTTGGGCCTAGGTTGCTATTTAAAATTTATTGTTAAAAAGCAGATGTAAGATGGTGAAGACCTTTTCCCGTTACTGTTTTGATGGTCTCTGAGTTTCCTATTTGATTTGATAAGTTCTGTGGAATTGTACATAACGTCTCTCATCCAGTGTGATCTTGGTGGTGGGGGCATCAGCCTGTTTCCTCAGCTCCTTAACACAGCTGCCGATGACTGACTTGGGTGCCTTTCGACAATTTGGCTTCTTTCTTGAGGTATGAAAAATAAATATATTTCTTTCTTGGCCTAGCAGGGCCAAAACATCCAGTCATTATTTTATTTTTCCCTGTTAGAGGTCACTTCTTATTCTTTTGGGTCAATTTCATGTGCCTGCCCTTAAATCAGTGCCTAAAACCATCTTCCTCTCAAACCCTATCAGATCTGAGATGGGGAAAGTGCTGGCTGAGAAAGTCCATTCCAGGGAGTGAACCTCCCACAGTCAGAAGCTACATCTGTCTCAATCGCTGCTTTAGCCCCGGTATTCAACACTGGGAGATAAGCTGATGCTTAACAAATGTTAATTTCATGACGAAATCCAAATGTTCAGGGATATGTTTTCAGGTACTCTGAAGAGAAAAGGATTTTCTTGTCAAATGAATTTGGGAAAAGTTACATTATGGACTCGATTTTGGGATAGTCACGATGCATATTAGTGTCCTGAAGCCTCTGAGACATCTTGGCGTAAAATGAAAAGCCCATTAGCCTTGTTTATTCAAACATTTGCCAAATGGTTCAGGAATTGCAGGCTTAAAGCTGAGGTGGAGTAGCATAATACTGGTGAAGTGTTGAAATCCTGAGTTTGGTAATTCAGTTTTTAGTGGCCTCAAGGAGAGGTGGTGACTTCCAGGATATGTTGGGAATAAAGGGTATAGGCTTGGGAGGAAAAGTAGTCAAGGGTAAGGATGTGAGTATGAGCTGTTTCCATTTTGATCTTGTAATTCTCCTTCTAGAACTTTATCCCAGGAAAGTAATTAGAGAGCTTTATCAATCAGAATATTAATCAGAACAGTGTTCATCAATCAAAATATTGTAAAGCTTTATCAATCATGATATTAATTATGATATTTCAATTTTAAAAATAAATAACCTAGGTGTTCGATAATAGATGATAGGTTAAATAAATTGGATAACCATTCAATGAAGCATGAAGTAACTGTCTCAATTCTTTTGATGTTTATAAAAAAATCTGTAAATGCAGGGAGCTTTATGTATGTACATATGTGTGTGTGTGTGTTTGTATGTATTTATTTATTGAGTCAGAGTTTTACTCTGTCACCCAGGCTGGAGTGCAGTGGCATGATCACGGCTCATTGCAGCTTTGACCCCCTGGGCTCAGGTGATCCTTCTGTCCCAGCCTCTGGAGTAGCTAGGAATATAGGTGTGTGATACCATGCCCAGCTAATTTTTTGATTTTTTTTTTTTTTTTTTTGTGGAGAGAGGAGGCTTTGCTATGTTTCCTAAGCTGATCTTGGACTCCTGGGCTCAAGTAATCCTCCCACCTTGGCCTCCCAAAGTACTGGGATTACAGGTGTGAGCCACCATGCTCAGCCTTCGGGGGCTTTAAATAATAATTTATTATTTCCCACCATTCAGTGTATTTCTTGGTGATCCTTCTGTTACATATAGTGTTGACTGTCACTTATGCAGTGGGTTTCAGACAGCAGCTGGGCTGGGCTGGAAGGTCCAAATGGTTTGTCTCTCTGGTTTGGTGCTTGGTGATGGCTGTTGGCTGGGGTGCTTTGGTTCTCGTTCATGTGGCCTCTCTCCATGTGGTGTCTCATCTTCCAGGGCCTTTCTGTGTGCCTTCTGTTTCCAAAAGGAGAGATTGGACTTCCTTACATCATGGTAGCTGAGATTTAAAAGAGTGTAAACAGAAACTGCCTGGTCTCTTTAGGGCTAGGCCCATTCCTGGAACAGTGTCACTTCTGCTGCACTTTTTAGTCTAAGCAGGTTACAAGGCCAGTCTAGATTCAAGAGGAAGGGAAATATAATTTATTTCTTGATGGAAGGAGAGACAAATGTGTACACGAAGAGGAGGAATTTTGATGACTATCTTTGGAGATTCATGATAGTCAATTAAAAATCATGATTTAAGCGGGTATGGTGACTTACAACTGCCATTCCAGTGCTTTGGGAGGTGGATGCAGGAAGATTTCATGAGGCTAGGAGTTAAAGACCAGCCTAGGCAGCATAGCATGACCCCCCTCTACAAAAAAACAAACAAAAAAAAATGGGAGAATTTCTTGAGCCCAGGAGTTCAAGGCTGCAGGGAGCTATGATTACATCACTGCACTCCAGCCTGGACAACAGAGACCCTGTTAAAATAGATAAGTGAAAAGACTGATGATAGATAGGTAGATATAGATATAGATAGATGATAGATAGATAGATAGAAAGGAGCCATGTTGACTGGACAGGTTCTCTGATCACCAGGTTTGGAACTACCTAGGCAGCTAAAGAGACACATGGTTCTTCTTAGACCTTTTTAGTCAAGTAGGGGCAGGGGGGAGGTTGGCTTGAATTTTAAAAGCTCCCCCAGTGAGTTCTGATGCCCAGTCAGTTTAAGAGCCACTCACCTGGTTTACCCCACACTGGACAATCCCTAGCCCACCTCAGACAGGCTGGGTAATTCTCTCAGATTCCAGTTTTCCTTCTATCCTGGCAGGGAGGGTAAGGAAGGCAGACTGGCAGCTGTTGCAAGTGTCTTCCCCACACCCACACTGGGTAATTACACAAGCTAAATGTAATCATTCACAACGCTTGTCTTTACAGCTGGCATGTCACTTAGCTTACTGATAGCACGCAGTGGTATTTCAACTCAAAAAATCTAAAAAAGCAATAAAATGGGCTTTGCAAATTGTTACGAAGGCAATGAAGACCTTGAAACTGCAATTTACTAAGCATTGCTTTCAATTATTTTGCATTCTCCAGCCATGACTCTAAGTTATTAACTAGCAGCCTGGGAAAGCCAAGTGGGCCATGTGTCATGTGAAGGGTATTTCACATCTCCTGAATGCACACTGTGTGCCAGGAAGGTGGCTGGAGCCTTGCATGTGGGAGGAATGTGATTGTTTTGAGCCCATGTTCTTCCCGTCAGGCACCTGCTAACCATGATTCCACCATGACTCTTCTCAACTGTGGGCTCTGACTGGTCTGGAGTGACCTTCAACAGGGGTCCCCTTCCCCTTTACTCCCCAATATCTACTACTGTCCCCAGAAAGCATGAGAACAGAAGTGTGGGAAGCAAAGCAAGTCCTTAAAGATGTAGAATTGGTGCCTGGTTTCTCTGGCTCCCTGTCTCATTTCTTTTCCTGGGGTGCCTATTGATTCCTCCCAGTCCTTGGGTATGTACTCCCTGGACAGCCATTTTAAAGGGAAAGGCTGTGGTATTCCTCTGCCACCCTGCTTTCTCAAGCCTAGGAGTCTTGAAATCATAATAATAAAATGAGACCCCATCCATCTGAGATAGGGGCAGAAGCAGCAGGAACAGGCAATGCTGAGACAGATGGCTGTTTCCTGGAGCAACATCAGCCTCATGATAAGCCAGAACAGAGTGCCAGCTACCTCCACAGCCATGCCAGGCAGGAGAGCAAACACCTAAATCCTGTTGGCAAAGCCAGCAGGACTATCACAACATGGCCAAAGCAAACGGGCTGAGACAGGCCTGCTGCATTGGCTCTCACTTCCCCTTGGACCTGGCAGAGGGTGAGATGGAGCCAGCTAAGCCCACATGTCAGGGCGTCAAGTAGCTATGAGTGTGTCATACCCATCCCTGCCCTCCCTGCCACTGTCTCCTTTCTTTTTAATAATTTTTTTGAGTTGGAGTCTCACTCTGTTGCCCGGGCTGGAGTGCAGTGGCACAATCACGGTCACCACAGCCTCATCTTCTAGGCTCAGATGGTCCTTTTGCCTCAGCCTTCTGTGTAGCTGGGACTGCAGGTGTGCACCACCAAGTCCAGCTATTTTTTTTTTTTTTTTTTTTGAGTTGGAGTCTCACTCTGTCTTGCAAACTGGAGTGCAGTGGCATGCTCATGGCAACCACAGCCTCAACCCGCTGGGCTCAGGCAATCCTTCCGCTTCAGCTTTCCAAGTAGCTGGAACCACAGGCTGTGCCACCACGCCCAGCTAATTAAAAAAAAAAAATTGTAGAGATGAGGTGTCTCCATGTTGCCCAGGCTGGTCTCCAACCCATGAGTTCAGACAGTCTTCTTGCCTCAGCCTCCCAAAGTGCTGGGATTACAGGCGTGAGCCACTGCACTTGGCTGTACTTTTTTTTTCTGGTGGAGACGAGGTCTGGCTATGTTGCCTAGGCTGGTTTCGAACTCCTGGGCGAAAGCAGTCCTCCCCCCTTGGCCTCCCAAATTGCTGGAATTACAAGCATGATACAAACTGGGATTACACAGCCAGCTTGCTCCATCTCCTTTCAGTTTGGCGCAGGCCAAGAAAAGGCTGATCTTGATAAAAAAAACATTTTCACATGTATTATTTTGTTGATTCTTCACAAGTTGATCTTCACCGTGAGATCAATATTATCACCATTTAACAGATGTGGAAACTGAGGCTTGGAGACCTTCCACCACGACCCTTCCCAACTGTGGGCTCTCTGGTCTGGAGTGACCTTCAGCAAGGGCTCTCTTCCCCTTTACTCCCCAACATCTACTACTGTCCTAGGACTCAGAGCCAGGCCTTGGTCTCTGGCCTCTGGCTCAGTGTCTGCTGCCTTTCTCACTCCCTCCACCCTTCCACAGCTCCACCCCAAACTCTCCCATGTCAATTCCCACAGTCCCTTCATGGGCAGAGCTCCCACAGTCAAAATGGGACTTGAATTCTTTTTTTCTACTTCATAGCTAAGAAATAGAGACTAAAGCGGGGGAGGGAGGTGGTGTTTTTGTTTTTAAACCAGGAAACAGCTAGTTGACATCCTTGATTCTGTCTACCACACTCACCATCACAAATGAAGGCCCAATGGGAATATGTTTACAAAGAGTTTCAATTATTTGGCTATATCAGCAGTGTCCCCCCCCCCCTTATTTAAATCTGAAAGCTCTCAATCAAAACCTGTTTTCTGTGTCATGCTTTGGTTGTGCTGAGACGTTCCTCTGAATAGGCCCCCTTATGACCTGCAGCCCCTTTGGTGTCTCTAGGGCCCAATGTACCTAGGAAAATTCATGCCCCTTGCGCCTGGTTGGGAAACGGGTATATTCATTCGTGGAGAGATACACAGTAGCTATATTCACATCTCATGGAAAGGCTGGGCCCCTGTTGAGAGAGAAAAAAGCAGCTGTTGCAGCAAAGGGGTCTCCATTTCTGATACTTTGAAATGATTTTTCAAACGCTCTGTTTGCAGGGAGGGAGCGGCAGAAGGAAAGGGATCTTTCATCGGATTCGGAGCCAATTAACTAGTTCTTTCTCGTCTATGAATTTCATTTGCTCTGATTCTAGGGACCCTGCCTGGCCACTCGTCAGAAGTGGCCCGGGAAAGTGTAGGTGGAGGGGTGATTGGGACACCGCCTCCATCCCTCTCTCAACTCTGAAGCGAGGACTCAGAGGGCAGGCAGGTTGTGGAGGCGGCGGAGACCGCGCCAGGCTGGTGTGGAAGTTCAATTAGAGAAGACACCACCGCGGGTCCTGGCGAACTTGCCCGGAACTGGAGATTAGGACGCACAGAGGACAACCCCCTCTCGCTGAGCCTGCGCTCCCTGGTGGAGAAAGATCACGGGTCGGCGGCTGCTCCCCGAGAGATTCCGTGACACTGCGCCTAGCAATCCGGGTCGCGCCCCAGCCACCATGACGCGCTGTCCGAAAGCATCCCGGCTCCAGCGCCAGGACCTGAATCCTCACCGGTGGCGGCGGCGGCAGTGCGGGGCCAAAGACTCCCCGCGAAGCCAGGTCTTCGCCCCAACGGGGTCGGAGGGGATCCGCCCCAGACTGGAAGAAAGTAGGACAGGCGTCTCAGTGGAAACGCCCAGGGTAGAGCCCCACAGCCCGTCCCCAAGCGCTTTCCCCTCTCCCCTCTCCCCGTTTCGCCCAGGTGGCTCTCGCTCCGAGGCCCCAAAGCCGCAGAGGGAAATTCAGTTCCCGAGAAAGCGTGAAATGGGCTTCCTCCGGATCCTACGAATACGCGACATTGCTGTTTACCCAGCGCGTATTGTGTGCCAAGCACTGGGGAGAAGCGCTTTATTATCCCCGAAACCACCTTATGAGGGGAAGACGTGCCCCATATACAGATGAGAAAACTGGCCCCGGGGGGCGGTGTAAACCGGAATGTGTGGTAGTCCAGACTGGACACGGCCGGCCGGGGACTCCAAGGCCGCGCGGGCCCTCGGCGCCGCCCTTCCCCGGTCACGGGAGTTTGAACTTGAACTGCACACACGGACTTCGTTTCTAGAGTGGCGATCAGTGTACGGCCACGCAGGGGAACAGAGCTGCGCGTTCTGCACGGTCACCTCCATTCTGTCACTGCCCCCATTGGGACTCCCGAAGAAGATAGGGTGGGAATGGCGGGTACACCAACTTTGCAGTGTAGGACTAGGAGGCTTAGTGACGTCCAGGTCACAGCTGGTCCAAGGACCAGCTCCCAGGGAGGTCTTCTGCTCTCCCAAACTCAGGCAGAGCTTTCAGCCAGGCAGCTCTCCTTCCTTCTGAATTTTTTATCTGCAAAGTGCAAGGGTGCTTAAAACACACTGAGAGGAGTGTTGCTGCCAGAGTAACCCTTCTTCTCAGAGCGGTCAGCGCTCCTGGCGTGGAGGACCAGCTCCCAAACACCAGAAGCTCTCTCCTCGTCTCCTCTCCCCTCCCTCCCTTCCTACCTACCTTCCTTCCTCCCCTTCAGGGGGCAGAGGAGAGTTGATTTGGGTGTTACTTCCTCAGTCTCTCTAGTCACTTGGCTAGGACCGGGTAGAGGGCAAGTGGCCAAGAGTTTCTCTGGGACACATGCAGCTTGTCCTTGGCTAGGTCCAAGAGGAAGCTGAGGCTGGTGGGACTTTTTCTATCACGAGCGTGGGCTCAGCCGTGCTACACACTGTGTTGATCGATTTCAGCATCGACTTCATAGTTGTTTTTCTATCTATGAGGAGATTACGTCCAGGGGATGAAGACACCCTGGACTGAAGCTGGTGGGGAGGAGGATTGGAGTCTATGTTGGGTCTGTCTGACCTCACAGCTTCCCTCCGCTCTGCTCAGCCCGTGGCCTCTGGAATAGCTTGGAAATGGGAGTCAAAACAGGCTCCCTCCACACCATCTTCAGCATTAAAAGTGATACCCACTGTGAGTATTTTCTCTTTTTTTGTTTTGTTTAGTTTTTGTTTTTTGAGACAGAGTCACCCAGGCTGGAGCACAGTGGCGCAATCATAGCTCATTGTAACCTCAAACTCCTAGGCTCAAGCGATCCTCCCACCTCAGCCTCCCCAGTAGCTGGGCCTACAGGTGCGTGCCATCAAGCCTGGCTAATTTTTTGGCATTTTTTTGTAGAGATGAGGGTCTCACTATGTTGCCCAGACTGGTCTTGAGCTCCTGGGCTCAATCGATCCTCCTGTCTCGGCCTCCCAAAGTGTTGAGATTACTAGAGTGAACCTCTGTGCCCAGCTCAGTAACCATTTTCACCATTTCCTCAAAAGTTTAGCAACAAAGTCCACCCCCTCCACAAGGAATGTGATTTGCACTCTTGCCCTGGGGAAAGTTGACTGCATGCGCCCCTAACCCTTCACAGATGCCCACTCTCCCTTCAGAGAAAGCAGATTCTTCAGTAATGGGAATCAGACCCTGCCCCCTCCTGCTTCCCCCGCCGCCTCGCCCTCCCAGTTTCCCCCACCATTTTCATAGTCGCGATCCGAGGCCCGTGTGAACCGGTCTTGGGCCGGAGAGAAACGACGCCCCGTGGGATGCTCCTTCCTCGGCCTCAAGTAGGCGGCGTGGCTGCCCCCTTGGAAGGCCGCCGCTGGTTTCCTGGCAGGAGAGAGAGCGGATTTCAGAACGACTCCTCCTCTGGAATCCCTCCCTTCCTCCCCGCCACCCCCTCAACTTTCCCGTCCCACCAGTTTCCACAGTGCAGAGGATGTTTACCCTGCGGAGCCAGGGCGCGGAGGTCTGAAGCCTGATTCACTGCAGGGAGGCACCGAGCCCCGCCCCCACCCAGCGGCCCGGCGCTGCGGAGGGCGAGGGGATCCGGGCTTGGAAACCTCACCCCGCAGGGCCAAGAAACGCCCCCGCACCTCCCCAGCCTCCCAGGCATCCCCAGCGCCCAGGCCCTTCCTCCCCAAGGCGCCGGCCGGGCCCGGAGGCGCTCGACTATCCGGGAGCGCCCCCTACCCCCACCCCCCCACCCCTGTTCTCCCCCCACGCCCCCTCGTCACTGCCACCCGCTGCCAAGGATTGAGGGTCCGGGCCGAGGAGAGGACCATCCGCTCCATCCCACCCCCAACTCGCCTTACGACTTGCGCGTAGCTAGGGGTTTCCGCTTTACCCACGCCCTGCCCCCAAACCGGGCCAAGCGAGTCTTCTTCGAGCTCGGGACCCGGAGCGGGGAGGCAGAGGAATTCCGAGAACTCGCTCCGTCCCACCCGCCAGGGGTTGGAGGCTCGAGGGGGTTGGAAATGGAACACAGGATAAAGGGAAGAAGAAGATGTCGCAGCCTCCCCCGACTTTCTTTTGTAATGAAAACAGTGAGATCCTTAAGCTCCCCCGACTTCTCCTCCAAGTCCTCTAAGGTCCACCTCATCCCTTCAGAACCCCGAGGGTGTTACTATTTCCCAGCTTCCCTTTCTTTCCACCTGGGGGCTCCAAAGGCACGCCCCTCCCCTACCCAGCGCGGGAGCTCCCTCGTCCCAGGTCGGTCAGTGGGGTGCGCTGGTGCCCGCGCAGCCCCTCCTCACCTGTGGCGTCCCCGCCCTGGCCGCCTCTGCCTGAGCGTGTTTCCTCGGCCCCCACTTGACCCCAACGTGCTGATAAGACCCCAGACGGTCAAACATCGTTAACTTCTTTGCTTTTCTAGACTTCTCTGCCTGTCCTCTCCCCGACCCTGGGCTAGGGGGTCGCCTGGGGGTGTCTGTACTTCCCCGTGCAGCTGTAGGCCACCACACCACAGGTCTGCCTTTGGCCACAGTCCCCTCTGCCCCAGCCCCCGCCCCCTCCTACAAGCTGCTAGATGGGAGCAACCTTTCAGTGACACCTGGTTTGTCCAAATAGTGCCCCCTCACTTTCTATCCCACCACAACTCACTTGCCTGTGTAGACACTGTCCCAGAAGAGCTCCAGGAAACAGTGAAACTCAGAGAGACATCAGATAACAGAACATCAACAGTGATGTCAGAAACGGAGACTCAGAATCCCACCCTGAATGTGAGGGGAGGAGGGAAGGACTGGGTTGTCCGCTCAGGCTGGATCACCGAACGATATTCTCAGCTTCTTATTTCCCTTTGGCTTTTTCAGATCTTGCTCACAAACAAAAGGGGATCAGACTGATTTGAGAGAGTGTCTACACTGAAACAACTGGTTGCTGGGAAGCATCAGGATATGGATGGTTTCCCCCTGGTAGCATGGAGTGTAGACAAAGCCTGTGCGAGGTAAGGCCCAGGTTCGCAGACCATCTGTCTAGGGTGGAGGGGGCCGCCATTAGAAATCTGGTGTTTCTTGTGGCAGCTGCTTGCTTCAGGCACCCCGACGGCCACCAGCCCTGTGACACGGGATCCACCGTAAGAGACTTCTCCAGCTCTTTCTCCCACACTCTGGAGGACAAGCTCTGTCCAGAGAGGCAGAGTGGGAGCCTGGAAGATGGTGCTCACAGCACGTCACAGCACATCCAAGGGCCTTGGCACCTCCGGGGAGGGACTGGCTAGGGTGGTGGTGGGGGGGGGGGGAA